>OY718806.1:9674189-9796689 GCA_963070105.1 Litomosoides sigmodontis
TGCGACTGTATTTCAGTTAATGACTTCTGCAACTACATTTTACTAATTTAGTGTCCTGTTTGAGGCATAACTTATACAGTTCCAAGACAGCAACACACACCATCTTCTCGCTATATTCAACATTCTGACGAAGAATTATTGTAAAGCTTATATCTTCGTTTTTTTTTTTTCATCAATGTTTTTCAGTTTGCGTTTATGAAAATTTCAACAAGTGATTACTACATCAATGATGTGAAAAACCAATTGTTAGGTTGAGCTTAGGGATTGATTGTTTTGTTATTGTTGTACATCCATAACAAATTATAAGCGTACTAAATATTGATTGGGAATTTATTCAGTTTCAATAACAAAAGAGTAAGCAAAACATTGGGAGTAGCATAAAATGATAGTTGTGTGATGAATTGGAGCAGCTTAGGTAATTAAGAAAGATGTGAATGCTTGAACATTAAAAAAAAGCACTTTTATCATACAGGTTATATATCAGTTAATTGCTCGCTTGGAGTTTGACATAATGTAAAAGGAAGATTCACTTTCAAGGATAAAATTGGGAGCTAAGAGCATTTCAGAACGAAGGATGCTGTATTGTTGAATGTGAGGATGTAGAGGATCATTTGAGGTCAGTATTGCTTTGATAGTGGTAGAAGAAGCTTACAAAAAAGGTGGTTGCAATGTGTTACGAACAGAAACTACAGAAAGAGAAACTTAAAGCTGTGATATAAAGCAAAATTTGGCCGACTACAGTACATATGTAAACATTCTCTTATGAACTTGATACATTTTTTTGAATTTGGTTAGTTGGTTAGTTGCAACTGTATTATTTTCAATGTGTATAAATAACACTGTTTCATTGTCTTTTTTGCACAGATTTAATGGAAATTTAAATTGCACAACACTGCTACATCACTTCTACAATGAGTCGTTGGGAAAGTTAACCGAAAAAGTTCACTACCAATAACATAAAACAGGTGCTTTAGGGTAAATTATTCCGTATGTGTCATAATAATTTAATAAGAGTTAAAAATAGATTAATGTGGAATGAAGGATGAAATGACAGTAATGCAGAGAAATACAAATATTGCGAATGGTGATGAGAAATCTACTGGCTTGATATCCTTGGATGATTAAGAAGTAATATGAATGCTTTAAAAGTGTATTAGATATATTAAAAAAATGAATAATGCAAAAGAAAAGAGTTATATCCACAAGTTTAGAACAAAGATGCAATTACGGCACGCACTAGTTGTATTCGAATAGTTCTCTGAAAAAAAATCTCAATTAAGCAAATTTAGCTGTAGTGAGAGAATTGAAAATTGTAAGGTAGACATTGATGTCAAGGTTGCAATGTTCTATGGTAATTTATTGCAGTATTTCGATTAGAAAGGGAAGAAACTTTAAAAAAAATAAGAAAAAAGCTTTTCTTATTCTCAAAATTAATGACACCCCTTAATGGAACAATCAAGTTCTCACCCGTGAAGGTAAAAATACATGTATCCAGTGGTACTCTTCTCTTGTACCGAAATTTCGACTTTCTCGTCCGACTGATCGTTACAAAGGAACCATTTCTTCGATTCTTTACACCAAACATTGCTTATATAACGGCCTGCAAAAGATATTTATTGCTCCTTTCTTCTTACTGACCACTTACCAGCAATTAAAATTAGCGGAAATGTCCGGCTTTAAAAGATATTCAAGAAAAAACATGTAGAACTTCAATCCAATGCATCAATATGTTGTAAAAAAATGTTTATGAAATATCAACTGCACTAACCATTATAATGGTTGACAAATGAAATAAGTCGGTAGGATGGCTGTATCATATTTACCTTAAAAACGAAGTCATTAATTATGAGAATCAACTGTTGTACATAACACCAAATTACCTGTTTAAATATAATATTCTAACCTCACTGACTACACTTCATTCATACATCTGAAAGCAGAGAATCTGAAATTTCCATAAATTTATCACGAAGGCTTTGCAAAACTGCAAAGGAAATCCGCTTTATCAGAAAAATTTAATGCAGAATAACTTACACAATCGTTAGAATCTTTGGTACAAAAACGTTCATTACATAGCCAATTATTCTAAATAAAAATATTCGTATCAAGGTAACATAACAAGCTTTTCTCTTCACACTCCAAACGAATTGCGGAAACGTCTGACAACTCCATTCGGACCCCGTATCCTACTCCAACATTCACAGACAACCTTTATTACGTCCGCATAAAAAATACTTCCGTATTTCATACGTTAACGATCAAAATATCACCATAAGTTTTTGAATTTTAGTGTTAAGATATACCGAAGGTTTAAAGACCGGGAAAAAGCAGCTATTTTCGTAGTGCAGATAGACACCCTCGTTCTTCCCAATATGATATTGCTGAATGCTTAACTCTAAATAAAAAAAAAATTTTTATAGCACTATTTCAACAATCTTAATGTGTCATTTAACTGCTCCAAATTTTACTTCAAACAAAAAATAAAATAGAGTAATATAAGTTAGAAAATTGATTTAAGTTGCATCCTAAACTTAACGATCATCTTTCCAAAAACGTTAAAATTGATTGAGAGATTAATTTAAAAATTTAAACCAAAATTTACTTCTGTACTGGCCGTCTACCAATAGAAACTTGGGTCTATAGCAAAACCAATGGTCTTGCAGAAAAATCCAAACATCAACTTGGAACATCGCTGCAAACGCAAGAATTTCCACGTCAGACCCATCCTCACAATTAAGGAATAGACTGTTGAGGTGGGAATTCCACGCCTTGTCATCCCACTGCTTCAAGTTCATAAATTGAACAGAATGTTCTAACTCAAATTGAATTATCTGAAACACTTTTGAACATTAGAACTAAATAGTTGGGCGTTTGGAATAAATAGTTAAAATTGCTGTATGTAGACATATTTCAGTAGTTCCTCGATTGTATAATCATTTCAATGGTATGAATGCAGCAGTTTGCTAACATTTTCACCTTCAAAATGCTCTAAAAGAGACATTCACAAAGAATTTTCGTTATCATAACTTTGGGCATTAATGAATAAAAAGATCATAGAAAAAACTAACAGCTTGTCGAAGATGAGGGAAATCATTATCATCGCCGGAAATATAATGAGCCAAGGCTTGAAAGAGACGATTACCTTTTCCTGGAAGAGCAACTAGAAATTCTGGCTCATCATACATGCTCATCCAGCACACCCCCGACTTTATGCTGAAATGTTTTTCAGTTATGAATGCTACTCGAAAATTTTTGTTGCATGATGCTAAAATTTTTGAGCGAACCATGGCTTTTTTATGATGGAATGAAACCATTATGAGATGCAAATTCATCTTTTTGATTGTGAGACCGATATTTGTAAAATTAAGCAAAAGAAAAAAACAACTTTTTTTCTGGAAGAACTGAATAAAAAGTATACGTACATCCAGTTCTCACGAGGAGATAAATCAATCTGCATACAAATCTCGCTTCGTTTCACTTCACCTAATGGTTTATAAGGAATTGGTTGAATGCCAAATGCATCAACGACTTCGTCCTTGAAGAAACGAAACTTCATAATTTATGGCATCATAAAACTTAATTTAATCTATAACTCTACAACAATGTTAATTTCTCAATGACTTGGAGTTTTTGCAAATTTACCCCACAATATTTTCGAAAACATATCTTCTCAAGACAACTGCATAATACATCCACTCTCTTTTTCTCAAATAAACATTTAAAACTTACATTGTCCGGATGTCTAAATTTCGACCTCTGACGATTTGCGCAGGATCCGTTTACGGGATGGAGAGGTTGACTGTCGTATAATGTATTCTCACGATTAATTCGTAAGTATGCAACGGGTATAATTGTCATCTCGTGATGCGATTTTTTGCCTGAAAGCAATGCAAGAATAGAAAAACATTCAAGTGTAAGGAGAAGTAAAGTGGACAGTAAAACCAAGAAATTTACATTCAATTTCTCCCGCTTTGTCCAATGAGGAGGACGATTCGCCTTTTTTCATGTTCTGCTCGGCCTCATCCTAAAATCCGGGTTTAAAATAAAGTTTATATTTCCAGAAAGCATCTCAGATATTGAGTATTCAGCACAAACAAAGCTGTTGGGAAGAAAAAACTTACTGCAATCCATGGAGGAATATTTTCTTTATCGTTCTCCTCAAAATTTATCCAGGATTCCAATTCGCTGAACATCGCTGCTTCCAACTGCAAATTTATATTTCATTTCTACGAAAATCTTATGTATGAAACATTGTAAAACGCTCTTGCTATCCCGTATCCCATAATGTTTCCCATATGAAGCATTTCACACGTCTTTTAATGTAAATAATACTTGAGGAAAAGTTACCTTATTACTTCTCTGTTGTTCTGATCCATCCGATAGCCTCCGTTTACGAATCTGCAACTTGAAAATTTAGTAAGCCAATTTCCTAAGATTATACCTTATGCACTCAAAAAAAACAACTCATACCGTCATATGTTTGCGTTTCTCCGCGATATCCCCATCACTGTTAACGCCATTTGTTACTGACAGCTCTCGATCACTTAAAGAAAATATCAAGAATTTTTATTATCATGACAAGCTAAAGAAATTTCACACGAGATGCTTCGTCTGTTCACAAGTCATAAGATAAAGATACCACGGTGAACTAGTAAGCACATTACTGATTGGTATTTCAGCAAACTCATACGAGCTCATATACCACATAATCTTCAGATGGATTGCCGGACAGTGACACTCTCCGAACAATAAAGTGAAGACGAATTCCATTCCATCCTTACTAAACTCATTTACTATCAAACAAATGTGAAATTAAATGATACCATGACTCTCTTTCAATATGTACCAGACGTAATTCTCTCATTTCTTGTGATAACACTGAGTCCACAGTTTCGTTGGAGAGAGTTGTATCTAATGGCATGAATGAATTCAGAATATCGTTTGGAAAAATCATTGCTTGTGATAGCACTGAATCCTGTATGTTTTCGTAACAAAATAGGTCTTGTGGTAGCAATGAGTTCACGATTTCATTGGAGAAAATACTTCCCGGCTGAAAACTTGGTTTGCTGTTCTAAAAAGTTAATTTAGAGCCACAACTCTGCTGAGCTAAAGACCCATCAAAATTCAATAATACATATTTTTTTATTAAAAATTTCTCGAAAATGATTTGATTTTGCACATAAATCATTAGTTTCACATCCTCAATTCTTTCTACCTTTGAATGTCAGCTTAAATTGTTAATGTGCATCTGACTGACTGGAACGAATTTGAACTTACCATCGAAAAATTAACGAGTGTTTCAACTTCAGAATCAGCACGACATTCTATACCAGCATTAGAAGGACGAACATTGATAAGTTCTTGCGATCCTGTGTAATTAACATCAAAGTTTTTGGCTAATACAGCTATTTGATAGTGTTTTGGATCTGACTTACATTATGAAATACATAAGGATTTTTTTTATAAGTGATTTTATAGTTTTAAGCACTGTTACTCTGCAAGATTTAAACCAATTGATAAACAGCATTAACCTGCCAGAAAAGTGCTCGCATTTGCTTCACTTTCTCCAAGGTTGTTGCCAGTGCTTTCAGGACCGCTTAAGGAAAGTTTGCTGAGACTATTAGCTAACACATCGGTTTTTGGATTACCAGCCCCAGCGGACTGCACCTCTGTAGCTGAGAAGTTGGATGCATTTGTCGCGTTTCCGACCTTCAAGCGTCGCTTGACACTCACAAATTTTCTTCCCAGCAGTCTAACGCTTTTAAGATCAATACCCCTAAAATCAATGCATTCGTTTTTAGCAATTACTTGTCATATTTTTCAACAAAAACATTTCAGTTTTTTTCTTTTGCCTAGACAAGATACGGAAAAAACACAATTGATAATCGCTTATTTACCTGGTAGATGAAGACAGTGCCGGAAATTTGGCTCCTTCCTCAACGAAACCTTTATTCAAAGTTAAATATAGCGGAACCCCAATTTCGTCACCATGTTTTGCAACATTTTTTAAAAAGTAACGTTCGATGAACAAAATCAAACATCTGAAACAAAAGATAATAGAAGGGAAATTTAAATATTGTAAAATTTTTAAGTTGTACGCCATCAAATTAAAATTAAATGAAAACAAAATTACCTCGGGATTCGAGCAAATTTCTGGTCTTTCTCTGTGTATGCAAAACCACAATTTTCGCACTTTTCGTCCATTTGTTCTGATCTCAAATAGTCATCCAGCAAAGTCTGTACTGTGAGGAATATCGAAGCTTGTGATGGCCTAGGAATGAAGACTTTATAAAATCGTTTCATCAAACTGTCTGGATATGTGAATCCTTTTCTGAAGCCTATTAGGAGATGCGTCAATCTAATCAAGAAAGAAATGAGAAGGCATGGAACGAAGTGAATATTTTTAAACTTTAAACATGCAAATCCTTCTTGAATATTAATTAGAAAACTATTCAGCAGTGTGTACCTCCTTACCCGTCAACATCTTGTTCCAGAACTTGTATTGAGACAGGCAGAATGACATTTTCTTCTTCACACGTTGTAGCGACCCCACATCTGAACTGATTCGTCTGTTTGAACAATTGATTGAATAAAACAAAATTCGATAAATAACTATTTCGATAAAATTGAAGAAAAGTAATCAAGACATATTAATCCATTATGCTACGATGTCGCAAACAGTGAGTAGGTTGGAAGTACCTGCTGCATTTTACGACGGATTCTATAGCGAAGGCAAAATTCGATGTGACTGGATTTCTTTTGTTTCGTTCTTGTTTATTCTCAATGTCATATTGCTTATACAGCACCTTGTCACATTCTCTTTGAATTCGACTCAAAATGCTAATCAAGAATCCATAAGAACCCTGCAATCACAAGACTTTCCAAAGGAAATTTTTACCGGATTAGTTGATAAATTTGGGGTATACTTGATGAAAATCATCTCAATTTATAATTGAACTTATTCTGATATATATTTTACAAGACTGGGAAAGTTTTTTCTTGTCCGTAAGAAGTTGTTTACTTTGTTTACCACTGAAAAGTTGGAAGTTGAGTTATCCAAATATGTCAATGTCAAAACTGGTTGAAATGTAGTAAAGATCTACCTGTTCTGTATTATCCATAAAATCAGCCGCTTCATGAATTTCTTCCAGCAGTTTTATCTTTAAAGCATGCATTGTGCTATATCGTCCTTTTGCAAGATTAGCAATTATTCTAAAATAAATGCTGCAAGATATATTAAAACTTGGTCCCGTATGGAGAGTTAACACTTTCTAAAGCAACATTTTTAGTATTTCCCGTCAAAAAAATTCATAGGGAAATTTGTATGAAGAAAGGTTTTTAACTTCATATTCATCTAGCCCATCTCATTCTTGCCCATTTCCAGTTAGAACAATCATAGCTGTCCAAAAACAACGCAGCAGTATCAACTTAAAATATCTCCAGGTTCATTGCGTCTTACATTCAGCAAACTCAAAAAAGATTCGACACGAATTAATTAAAACCAAATAAAAGAAAAGGTGCAAATTTTTGAAGTTTTTTACAAAAGATCGAAAGAGGAATAATTTTGATTCAATAAGTTATTAACAATATTTGGCAACTCTTAAAAACAACCAAATAATGCAATGTGCACAAAACAACAAACTTCTGAGAAAAAACAAAATCCTCAGAATATTCGAAAGAAAGGAAAGCTAAAAATGTACGAATATAAGAGCCAAAAAATCCTAAAATAGCATTAGAAAGAAAGGCTAGTAAAAAGACACTCAAAAAAGAAAACAAGACAACTCCTCTTGTTCAATCAAATTAACATATCAAAGCTGTACAATAACCTGCCGCATCACTGCAGATAAGTTCCTTGATATTTCTAATTTCAAATGTTAATCAGCTTTATGCTGTTCATATCATTTTCATACAGTTGCGTCTCTCGTTCTATCCATGAAGCTTATTTTATCAAGAGGAATGAGTACGTAAGTGACAATCAGTTCCGCTGTTGCAACCATGCTAAAGAAAAGGCAAAAAAAACTTACAGGCTAACAGGCATCTCTTCATTCAAGCTCAAGCCATAATCTTCGATTTCCATACAGAATTTATAAAGGTCTTTCACAAAAATCCAATTGGCAAATAAGGCTTGCAGTATGCAATTCATATAGCACATGCTACCGAGATTCCTTAATCTGTAAGTGTATTTTATAAGTGCAGTGTTCAGCATTTTAAATGTTATTTTAAACTGTGGCGTTTTCAACGAGCGATTTAAATACAAGCTTAAAGAGATGCTTTCTTCGACTACGATATCCATTTTTGCTAGCAGGGACTACGTAACGCTGTAGCAGTTCAGCAAAACTAGGATAAATACAAAAGCGGTTAATTCTGCAATAATCTACCTGAGTGTTTCCGGTCTCCCAGCAGTGACCTCAGAAGTGCTCTGAAATACAACAGTTTATTCAATTATGTTATTTCCTTGTTTCTGTACTCTTTCATTCCTGGCACATCAAGCACAATATTCGACATGACTGCTATGCAACTTTCGCAAGCAGCTTTAACGAAATCATTTATGTGATGTGAACAGGTTATTTTCAAGTGACTTTGTTTACTCTACCATAACTTTTATATTATGGAACTACATGTTACGTAACATTATACCTATGAAGTGGCTTATACCTTATACTACCAATGTGCATAAGATACCATCAAGTTTCTATAACTCTAGTCTCTGTAACAAAAAGTATACTTATTCAGCTAACTTCCTATGAATTTGTGCATGAGAATGAAAGGGATGATCCTTGCTAAAGATATAAGTAGGTAATCATTACTCGAGCAGTCGCAGAAACAAAAAATTACGGAATCCCTGCCAAAATACTTTAAAATGTGGAAAAACAAACATGTGCCGAAGAGTTTCCTCTTTGATGGATCGTGTGATCGCTCAGAGATAATTCACTTAACCTGCAAGAGGTAAACCATTAGTGAACTTGAACTTGAAATAATTGCAATTGTATTTGTTTGATAACAAACACACTCACTCTGTCAAAAGACTATCCGTTTCCACTGCATCTCGTCGTCTTTCATCCTCGAAATCAAACGAGCACTTGATTCGTTTTGCCGACGGTTTCCACACAGCGCTTCGGTCGGCTTTATAAGATGCTTTCTTTTTTGCCGTAAATTCTGTACAAAATATAATAAAATTACGCGATAAAAAATTTTAAGAAAGAAAGAAGGAAGAAAGCTTACTGAATAAAGTTTTTTGTTGCACTGAATATTCCGTTCCAAGTCTTTCCCTGAAAGGAAACGATAAGTTCGATCAAATTAGCACTTGAAGAGTTGACAAGTTCAACCGTAATAAAGGTATCTTAAAGGTAAACCATGTGTAAGCATTTCACTAAAACCACACAATCCTTTCAATGTTTGCTTTTTTTTTATATCACGTTCTACAGAGCTATTACAAGGCGATTCTGAAAATGCTTTATCCTTTATGTGCTATCGAACGGCATAGTTTATGAAAAAACAAACCAAGTGATAGATGTCTCAGTGCTTACGCTTCCTGTAATATCATGAAGTTCGGTGGGCGTAAACTGAGTATGAACTGCAAAAACAATATAAATTATGATTCAAATATTCTCGCAATAGTTGCTTCAAAACTATTCAAAGGAAGAAGCCGACTATTCATTGTTATATTGAATAGTTAGTTTGTGACTTCTTTCCCATAGGTTTAAAATTAAAAACCATCACATTACCCAAATATTTGCTTTGCAGTAATTTGTGAACATCAAGCAAATTTTCACGACTTTCGAACTCCACAAAGATGTCTACATCAGCAGAACCCAAAAATCCAAAACGCATACTTTCTCCAAGCGGTGGTAACCAAGGTAGTCCAGAGAATGATCCAAAAGGAAATATCTAAAAGATAAAATTACTCTTTATTTCACTCAAACAGCAATCGTATACTATTATAAATTGCAATAAATTCCAAAACAGGCTCAAAAAAAAGCCAATACCTCATCTAATTTGGAAAGAGAAATTTAGAAAAGTTAAATTATCCCTGAAATTTGCTTACTAGTTCTTCATCGTCAAGAGAAAGCGTAAGCGCGTCTTTTTCTTCACTTAGTACCATACACATCTCTCTCGACCATATGGACGGTTTAAACAGAGCAGAAAGCACCTGAAATTAGTTACACCACTGATTGTTTAAGTAATATTGCAAAAATATCACTTATTTAACTTTCTCGACCGTAACGACAATTTCAGAAGCACACAGATTACACTGCGTCGCTCGTTTTTTTGCATGCACTCGCTTTCGCATGTTTCCAGGTGGGGAAAGAAAAGCGGACCATTCATCAAATGTCACATTCACATTCATTCTCTGGGCTAAGCACGACCGTCAGTGAGTGGTCGACTGCATACAGTATGCACAGTAGCACACTGTTTCATGTAAGGTATTGCAGCACCAGTACCTCAACAATGCTTCAGCTAATGCTATCATTGCTAATGTTACATGTGATGAAATAAATCGGTTACAACGAAAATTACTTTCACATGCGTTGCCAATTTTGCATCATTAACATGTGATACACTTTAAGCAGTCATTTTCAACCCGTACTCATTTACACTTTTAGTTTTAGTTAGAGTTAGAGAAGTAAATGAATAAATAAATAACCTTAGTTACAGAAGTGAATGAATGAATAAATAAATAACCTTAACTCTGAATTGACCTGGTCCGAGTACCAAAGCTGTTGACGTATTCATACTTTGCTAACACTTCTTCGAGATACGTTTGCCGATATAACCTATTAAATAATCACGCATAAACTAGCGAACGCACATCATCATCTGTTTTGCAAAGGATAACTCACGCAAAGTATAAAGATCACATCAACCATATAGGGGATATCTGCATGTTATGAAATTTCCGAGAAACCAAAGCAATGTTCTGTGTAACTTATAAGCTCGTAACTTATAACAGTAAGTTATAAGCTAGAGAAATTCCCAGAAAAAACGTCCAGACGTCGTGCCACAAAATCTCCGTCTCATCTCATTCCCACGATCACACAGCAGTAGCCTACAAATTGCTGTTTTGCGAAAGCGTCAAAGTCTCAAGCGTTCGTTCAAATTTCGCGGCTTTCATGAGATGGTTGCTTCCGAGCTCGTGAATCTTGGACTTATTTTGAACGGTTACAGAATCCCAGTGTTTTGCAGCATGTACGATCACTTTCTCCTCCGCCTACTTTTTTTTCATTTCAGAATGCACGCATTTCAAAACCATCTTCGTGGCGAAGCAGCGAAATGAGCACGAAAATGCGGTTTTCATTTCCATGTGCTATTGTACTGTAGCTGTAGCAATCCGAAGAGTGCGAAAGTTTTCCAGAGAACGGGAAACCCATTGGATTTGCATAATTGTGATGGTGATGAAACTTGCTTATGCAAGAATTTGATAATTTACGAGATTTGTCGTACGGATGAAGCGAACGAGTGGAAAAGTGAGGTTTGTGACGTTGTGATATTATTATTCGTGTGATTATGCAACTGATATATTTCATCTCTTAACTGATATATCACACTTTTTTTACGACAATTTAGCCCAGTTTATTAAGCAAAAACTAAATTGTGATGAAGATGATCGAGCCGAACAGGAGGACTATGAAGAAGAGGATGATGGATATCGGTTGACGACGGAGCATCTGCACCATGTTCGGAGTATTTTTGAGTAATGACCAAAATACCAACAGGTGGGCATCATGATTTGTGATACAGCTGACGTGTACTGTGGTCTTGAGAAGTGTCATCAGGCAGATCAGACAAGCGTAGTGGAAAACTAACAAAGATTTTAATGAATATGATATGTTGTTTAACTTGTTATAATTTTATCTTAAAATTTAATTTTTAATATCATTTTAAAGTTTATTTTATGATATCGTTTTAAAATTTGCTAATCAATTTAGGAGAAGAATTAATTGTGATCTTTTGATGATATATGTCACATCGAAAGATGATAATTAAGAGAAAAATATAATAATTTGCTTTCTAATTACCTGTTGATATTTCGATTTTTCACGATGTAATCGCGTAAGTTCTGATATAATTTGATATGACTTGACAAGCAATGAGAACACACCGCCGCACACACCACCAAAACGCGGCGCGAATGATAACGCAACCGACAAAACTCAATTTTGTAATAAATGAATGCTGGAGGAAAATGGATCAATTTGTGCGTATGCAAATTTTGCACGTTCTATTTTCTGCATGGCTATCACTTGTGTGTAACATTCTCGTCACGCAAAGAAAAAACTGAAAAAAATAGACAGATGATAAGCGTGGTTAATTAATTGCAAAAAAAATAAATTAAAATTAAAAAAAGCATACAATAAAAATCCTATTGAAAAGAACTGAAAATGAATGATAGGAAATGATTTGAGCAACAAAACTATCACCGAAAATTGAAAGTTTTCTCACTTAGACGTTCCTTAGACTTTGTAGTAAGTGATGAAAAAGAAATTTCACGTTTTTTTTTTGTTTTTTTCATTGTATTTTAAGAGATCGTCTAGAAATGATGAAGTTTTTTGATTTAAAATATACATGCTTTATGAATGGTAAAATTTTGAGCAATAAATTTTTGGAAATAAGTGAATAATTTGATATAATAAGTTACATTGAGTAGAAGACCAGAACAGTTCACATGAGGCACCTGCTTTCTGTTACAATCATAATTACCTATTCATATTTCACTTATATCAAAAGGTAAAATTGAAATTCAGTGAAAATTACAGGCTAACATAATCAAAGTATGTGCATTTAAAAATTTTCTCAAATTTTTTTTTTCGCTATTGCTCTCCTTTTTGTCGTTATTTCTACCTTATCTACTCTTACCTGCTCATATGCAAAGTAGTCAGTGATGATGATCATCATGATGATGAAAATTTGACAAAATGTTTGCATACCTATTCTGATTACTTCTTGCAACGATGGGACAAATTATTTGAAGCAAGAGAAAATTAAATTAATAATTGAGACTAGCAAATTAAATCAGTTACTCGACAAATTTTCCTATCATCGCTGCATTGATAATTAAATTAAATGATAATTTCAGTCAAAGTTTTGTTAGCTTAATGTTTGATGAATTTGCATTCGTTCATTGAATTCGTTATTACGCATTTATTATTTTTTAAAAGAAAATATTTTCGGTATTTTTCGTTTTTTTTTCTGCTCCAAAATTTCAATTCAACAAATTTATTTTTTTCTCCAATATCTCCAAAACATTAGAAAATTGGAAAATGAATGTATTTATTTTTTTAAAAAAAAAGCAAGCAATTATAATTTTATCAATTTCATATTTCTTATACCACTACGTTTGTTCCCTTCAGTTCGAAAATTATTCCATCTCATTTTGCCAAGTTTATTTCAATATTTATCTTTTATTAAACTTTCACGGTTTTTTCATCCACTTTTTCCACTCATCAATTGGCATAGATAACATACGGAACTTATCATTTGTTTATAAATTGTAAAAAATTGCGTAGCATGCTTATTAAAGCAACGAATTTGATCACAGTTATCAACTACCAAAAATCGGTTCGAAAATCGAAATTTCCTCTTTCAAGCTCAGGCTGAAATTAGAAATGGCAGTGTATTACAAGTTCACAAGGAATTGTGCAAAAAAATTGATGCTATCCAAATGAGTGACGAAAAAAGAAGTCGCAAACATTCCTCGCATTAGTCATCGCCTTCGTCTATTTTCTCTCCAACTTTCCACGTTCTGCAATACGTAACGTTACGTTCACAAAAGCACGAAATTTTCAACAACGAAAAAAAATACCTCAGCGACACTAAAAATCATACGTATCATTTCTGCTCATTTCTACGTGATATATGCTCTTTAAGTGTCACCAATTAAATTATTTAAATTTCTAAACAGTTATCACTTATCACCTTTACGGATGCGATACCTTTACACGATAGACAGATTGAATCCATATGTGTGCATCTAATTATTGCATTAGTTCGGCTAATCTATTAATTTTCAATTTCTCCCATCACGCCTTTACCCATTCCTTCTTGAGCCAACAGACTTATCATTCGCTTATAATATTCCCGAAAATCACCGCGGTAAAGCGCATAAGCCTGAAAAAGTCAACACGTACGCAACCGCAAGAGACATCATTTATCTCACTTCTAATTAGTATAGCTGTGAGATACATTATTTTCTTAATTGATTAATTAACGATTTTCCGGATTTTCGAATGAATGGTCACAATTGATCCGTTAATTTTGACGATCACATCCTTCTAATGCATTTCATTTCAATGCATTTTACATCGCTAACGAATAGCAAGCACTCTTTACAAGTAAATATTTCAAGCCACAAGCGTCTTTTGGATATCTGAATTTTATATTTAATTATATCAACGCTTAGATAATGAGCTATTAAAATTTGTTCCTAATATTTTCTCCGCAAAAACAATAGAAAACCAGAAATTGTCATTAAGTGCGATGATTTGACATTGATTAAAGCTTACCATCACCGTTTCGATCAATCATTCACTTCACTAACCCGTAATTAATTAACTCCATTAATTGACCGCAAAAAAATAGGTGTGATTATGATAAATTGAGTGCAAAATACCATTTGCAATAATTTTCACATTAAACCATAACATTATCCCTATAATAGTATATTATATTTTAATTAATTATTGGTATTTTTCAAAAGTGAGTTTAAAAGAGTTGCTTGCTTATTTATTTAAGCATTAATTCTTGTTTTCCACCATCTGAAATTACATTAAAATGTTGCTGAATGAATTTTTCACTAAATTTAACTTGATGCTAGGAAGTTGGCATTTCCTGTAAATAAATGCATAATGCATAATGAGTACTAATTGTAGTTCATGAATAACAGTAACGCATTTTGACATCCATTTTATGGATGTGCTTTTTTGAAAATTTCCCTTCTCTACCTATCCCACCTCCCTTCCCCTCTACTGAACATTTAATTTCATTTTTGAGAAGTGCGAAAAATTCATTCCTATTCCACAGCGGTAAATATCCGACATAAATGAATGAGGAAATTTGTGAAAATTGATAGTGAATGAAAAATGCGAATAGCAACGTTGGTAAAGTTTAATTGAATAAGTATCATTTAATTGAATAAATGAATATATCCAATTTGAAAATTTAATTGTTCATTTTTAACGAAATTGAACATTCACAAATAAATTCAACTTTTTTTTTACCAATTAAATATTAGTTTGGCAAATATGAAATGTATTTCATTTATGTTTACGTATGTATGTGTGTCTGTCTGTCTGTGTTTGCGCTTGTGTGTGTTATTTACAATTGCCTGTAATTTATACACAATTCGGAAAAATGAGAGCTGTTCAAAGTATCTATGACAAAAATACTTTTTGTGTACAGACACACACACACACACACACACACACACACACATACACACATACACATATATATATTATTTAGTTAATTAATTTAATTTAATTTGATTTATTTATATGGAACGATATGTTTATTCGACTTTAGATCATTTTTCTCGCAATTTTCCTGCTTTCTTCTACTTACACATCTATCTTTTTTCTTGCTTCTTTTTCAAACTTCATAATCTCCCTCTCTCCCTCTCTCTCTCTTTCTCACTCGTACGAAAAAAAAATCCTAAACTATTAAATTTAATAGTGATGTGATGGTTGATACGCATACGTATACATAATAAAAGAGACAGGGAGTGAGGGAAAGAGAGAGAGGGTAGGAGGCGAGGAGAGAAAGAGAGAGGATGAGAATGATGAAAAGAGAGATGAAAGTAGGAGGGGAAGTTATAGCAACAAAATGCTATAATGCATCCCATCAAATTTTTGGTTTCAGTGCATATCAGTTGTATCGTTATGTGCTCCTAAAAGCTCTAAACCATTTCCTGTAGGCTATCAAAATTAAAAGTAATTTAATTTGTTGCTCCTCAAAAAATTTCTTTTTTCTTTTAAAAAAAAAATATTTGTAATTTAGTAGTAAATAGTAATCGCAACAGTAGTAGTAATAATAGTAATGATGGAGAAGATAGTAGTATAGTATCACCTAATTCCTCATGGTCACGTTAAATGGAAGTGCTGTTGTCTTCCTGTTGTCATTGAAAATTTCATACTCTTTCCTCGATGATACGATACAGATGTTTCACAGATGGTCGTATTTCTTTTCTCGTTTGTTGTAACTGTTACTTTCAGCAATTTCTTCTTTCAATTTTAGAAAAGAAAAAAATTTTTTTTCTTATTTTTTTTTTGTTTAATAACATGAAGTGTTATGTTATGCGAAAGTATGCACGAAATACATTTCAATGATGCAATCAAAATAAATTTCATCATTCTGGTTTTTTTTTTTTTTGTTCTTCGAAGTTACATTAATTAACAGGTAAGTTAAACTGGTTGAAATGGTAACTGTTGCATATTTTCACCTACAGCAATTTATTTTAGTCCTTTTTTTTTATTTTTTCGTTTCTAATTAGCTTGGTTTAATTAGCCTTTCACTTTTTTTTCTGCCATATTAAATGAGAGATGTAATATCATTGTTGTACTTTTTTTTTCTCCGTTTTTGCTACGCGTAGTAATTAACTTAAATTTCATTTTTAGAGAAATGTTTTGAATTTGTTGTGTAACAAACTTTTTTCATGCGTATGTGCTATAGATTTATTGTTTGATATAATTCAACTTCTAATTTAAATTTATTTTTGATATTTTAGAGGGCTTTCATTTCATCATTTTGGTATGTGCCCTTCTCATTCTGTTGCACAATGCATATTGGTGCTCTGTTTCCTTTTGACGTCAGCAATGGAACATGGTACGTTTGTTTTAATTCCTGTTTTCTTTTGCTTTCTTTTCCACTTGAATGAAAATATTTTAAAAAGTGAAATTTGAAATTTTAAAGAATGGAATTTTACACCTTTTCTAGGTTCTAACTTTTTTTCACGTATTGCACAAATAATTAACAAATGACTGGGATATTTAAAGAATGAGTGTGACTTATGAAAAGAAATGGTAGTAAATAATAAGGACGAGAATTTACTTTTGCTTCAAAAAGACTTGTTTATTTCGTGAGCTTATTTATAGTTGATTTAACATTTAATTAATAATAAGAACTTTTTATTTTCTTTCTAGAACCGCCGGAAGAAGATGTATGTAATGAACGGTCGTGTTATCCTGCAACTGGTAATCTTTTAATTGGACGGAAGAAAAGTCTCAGCGCTACTTCAACATGTGGTTTACATGGTCGACAACGTTATTGTATTGTATCACATCTAGAAGAACAAACGAAATGTTTTTATTGTGATAGTAGAACAGAGTGGAAACCAAATCGGGAGCCATATAAATTGAGTCATAGGTATGTATGCATCTTACTATTTGATGGAGCTTTTGAAGTCATGCGTCGGGATGATCGTATCAGTTAAATGCTCATTCATATAAAAAGCATTTAACGTTGTGGTATTTTTTTTCGTCGCTTTCAACATTGTATGAGGTATGAACGCGATATTGTTATTTGTATGGTAGTACTACCAGTATTATAGTATTTTTTACCGTTATATTTTAAGACAATCGAGTATTACATTACTTGAGTCCGTCAAATCAATTATTTATGTGATATTCGATGACGTGTTTTATTTCAGAGTTACTATTTCAGGATTGAAAATGTAGTTTCGGAGTCATATGAAGATCGTAATAGAAATTGGTGGCAATCGGAAAATGGCGTCCAAAACGTGTCAATACGACTTGATCTTGAAGCTGAATTTCATTTTACACATTTGATTATAACATTCAAATCATTTCGTCCCGCCGCCATGATAATTGAACGTTCGGCTGATTACGCAAAAACATGGTTAGGATTTTTTCCTTACTTCAAAGTGATATGCTGAGGTTTTGCTGCATTTACTGAGGAACATTTTCTAATGCATGGATAATCAATCGAGTAAGAAAGAAAACAGAGGTCAGACTTAGACTTTTCATAATCACCATTTTGTTAGATATCTTCATCAAGAAGTCGGTAAATGTGAATAATTATTAATCATCCACAAATTTCAGGACTCCATATAGATATTTTGCATACGATTGTCAAAACACTTTCCCAAATATTCCTGAAAGACCGCCGAAAAAACACACCGACGTTATTTGCACCAGGCGATACAGCGATGTTGCTCCTTCCACAGGAGGCGAAGTTTGTTTAGTATTGTTACTGTGATAGCTTTGCCTTAATAACTTTTTTAAGATTATAAATTTTTACATGGCTCTTTTACGAGGTGTGAGATCCGATGAATTAGAATATAGTCTTAACACGAATATGCTGTTAACTGGGGTAATGTGTTCTGGGAATTTCAGTTAGTATACAAAGTTATCTCACCACATATTCCAACAGAAAATCCGTATGCTGATGAGATTGCAAATTTGCTGAAAGTTACGAATATACGAATTAATTTCACAAAACTTCATACACTTGGTGATGATTTATTGGATTACAGGTATTTTCTTTGTTTTAGTCACTTTATTCAGCAAATTCGAGCATCTGTGGACGAATTTTTCGAAACCATTTTTACTAAATGAAAGTTAAAATAAACAAATTAATATGCCGTATTACTTTATTATTTGAACATAGAAAAAGTTTTTCACTGTTACCGGTACTGATAGCTGGAATTCAAAATAGTGTTGAATTTATGTAGCTGGTTAAGCGTACAGTTTTGGTAATTACTTTTAAGATGTAATTGTAGACTTTCTTTGTAAATGAATTTGATTCAGTCTAAAATCATTCTAATTTTAGACCAGAAATAGATGAGAAATATTATTACGCCATATATGAATTGGTTGTTCGTGGATCGTGCTCTTGCTATGGTCATGCCCAGCGTTGCATACCAATGGAAAATGCTGCCCGAGTCTCGGTCCCTTATCGGGCTGATATGGTATCGATTTGTTTTCATTTGATCAAGTTTCTTTTGTAGATATATTCTTTTAATTTCTCTAATATCGTCAATGTTATTTAGAAAATTAGTTTTAAGCGAAGCCTTTGACCACTGCAGGTGCATGGACGATGTGAGTGCACGCATAACACAAAGGGATTAAATTGTGAACAATGCATGGATTTTTTCAATGATTTACCATGGCGTCCAGCGATTGGTGATGACTCAAATGAATGCAAACGATGTGAGTGCAACGGCCATGCAGCAAGATGCCATTTCGACCGTGCGGTCTATCAGGCTTCTGGTAAATTTTCATTTTTGCTCAGTCAATGATTGGAAATTTCTGATATTTCATTAGTTTTATTTCAAATCTCCTTTGAAATCTAATGATTTTGTTGGTCTAACTAACAAAAAAATAGGATACTTAGTGCTGTTCAGTAATTTCATTATTTCTATTTCGATCTTTTTATAGCTTCTTTTGTATTATCGCCTTTAATGTCTTTATTTGCTTAACAATCTTTACTCTTGATAGCTTGAGGTGGTCTTTTATAGGCTTCGTCTCTGGTGGAGTATGTGACGAATGTATGCATAATACTCAAGGTAAAAATTGTGAGCAATGCAAACCCTATTTCTATCGGAATCCAGACAGACCAATTACTGATCCTTACGTATGTTTACCGTGCAAATGTGACAAGGTTTGTCGTCATTCTCTTTATTTCTTGTTTTGTCGTTTATATAAATGCTTTTGTTTTTACTAAAGGGTTTACAGACTGGTTCTTTAAATGATGGAATCTGTGAAGGTGAGGAAGATCCGGAACGGGGTCTTGTTGCTGGCAAATGCTACTGTAAATCGAATGTCGAGGGACCATGGCAAGTTTTTAACCATGAATTCTATGTGATCAACAATGTCAGCGATCTTTGTGCGCATTGTTGTATTTTCGAACACACAATGATAATGTAAGCAGGATCGTGTTATCCTGAATAGTAACTTTTGGTCAAAGCGGTATCACACATTTGACTAAAGCGGTCAATAAATCTATCACAAGTTGCTGGGGGATTAAAGAACTTAATGGGCAATTACGAACATTACTTCAGGTGTGACCACTGTAAAAATGGATTTTGGAAGCTGACGGCTGACGATCCAAATGGTTGTCGTCCATGTAGTTGTAATTTATTGGGCTCATTCAACAATGAGGGGTGTAATAAGCAAACTGGTGAATGCCTTTGCAAGCAGCTTGTTACTGGTGATGCCTGTGACAAATGCCTAGTTAGTTTTTTCCATTTTTACTTGTTAGTTAAAGTTTTTCAAAGTTTTTCAGGCAGTTTATTCGTCTTTTACATTAAATTTATTTATATAATCGAGACTACCTGTTTCTAGCCTGAGCACTATGGTTTAAGTGACGATCCATATGGTTGTAAACCTTGTGATTGCGATCTGGGTGGATCGGTTGATAATCACTGCGATGTCGTTACCGGGCAGTGCAAATGCAGGAGAAACTTTAGCGGTCGACGCTGTGATAGCGCAGAAAGTGCCTACTATTGTCCATCTATTAATCATTATACACTGGAAGCAGAGGAAGCAGAAATCACTGATGTAAGTACTACAAACTTTAGATACGCGAAAATTTAGCACTTTGTTACGGAATATTTGTTTACGACTTATTCACTGATTAATGCACACTAAGTTTTGGAGTGATTTTATTACGTTGATAGAGCATTGACAGTAGTATGCTTATTCAAAAATTCATCTAGTAATTTACAGGGACAAATAGAATTCAAAGAGCTTCCGGTTCTCGTAAGAGACCACACGTGGACAGGTGACGGCTTTGTCAGAGCCAATGAGCATACTCAGTTAGTATTCAAAATCGACAACCTCGCTCAGAGCATGCACTACAATATCATTATCAAATATGAACCAATGCAGGTAAAAATTTGAGATTTTGTTAGCTTCAACTACTGTTGTGCTCTCCTACTTTTGTAAAAATAGTTTAATAAATTTCATTTTCAGGATGGTATTGGATGGGAAAATGTACAGCTTACAGTTGTACGACCTAGAGATCCGTCACCCGATGGGATCTGTAGGAATCTTTCACCTTCGGATGATTTCTTAACTGCAAGACTTCATCCTGATTCACATTACGTTGAGGTGAGAATCTTGCATTGAGTTTACATTCGAATGCCCTTTTTGCATTGCCAGTCGTTAACACGTTTGTGTTGTTTTCGGATGTTGACAATACTGCTTTTATTCCTGAAATCATAATTTTTTTCTCGGGAGTTATGTCTTAATTTGAAAACATTTAGGTTATGCCAGATGTTTGTTTGGAAGCTGGCGTCCCATACGAAATTCTTGTGCAGATGGGAGAAAAGCGAACGAAAACAAGTGACAGAACAGCTAACTTACTCATTGATTCAATAGTCCTTGTTCCACCCACGGAAGAGCTCTTTATTTCGCAAGGAATTTCTGCTGACAGTCATCATAGGTATTGTTTTTTAAGTCTCTATTGTCAATATGTTTTTTTTTCCAAAGTTATCTTCAATTTTCCATAAAAATTATGACGATAACTTACATTTATGATCCTAGAATGGAGTACGACCATGCACAGTGCAGGACACAACAATTATCCTTAACGCCGATATCAGACTTGCCGGAAGTATGTGTCCGCTATATTTGTCCGGTTGCAGCAATGTTACTGAATCGTAGTTTAGAATGTGAATGTGATCCTACGGGTTCTATTTCCGGTATATGTTCCGGTAAAGGTGGACAGTGCGATTGTAAACCGAACGTTGTCGGAAGAAGGTTTGATTGTTTATTGTTAATTCGCAACTGTTTAATTGGTTTTAATTTGTATTGCAAGTTCAAGTTTTAATTCTCTTAAAGTCCGTAAAATCTGGTTAGGAAATCAGGTTGGGAACCTTTGCCGTTATTACGCATGATAGTTCCTGTAAGGTCGACAGGAGAAAACTGTGATTTTGTCGTGTCTATAGTTTACTTAGCGTGTCATGTGTTTCTTCAGAAGAAATTTTATTTAAACATAACCTTTAGGTGTGATCGTTGTGCAGTTGGAACATACGGTTTTGGTCCTTCCGGCTGTACACCATGTGAATGTGATAGTGTAGGCTCACTAAGTAACAACTGTAACCGGCAAAGCGGTCAGTGCAGTTGTAGGGAACGTGGAATTACGGGAAGGTCTGCTTTTTGTATTTTTGTCTACAGTTTGTTGAAAATTTTTGTATATCCAAGAATCAGTAATTATATTTTCTTCTTAATTATATTTACTTAATTATAGTAATTATATTTTCAGTAATTATTTTATATTTGGTAATAGCGACCTTTATACGACTAAAAATAAAGTTAACTCGAAGTACTCATTATTTACAATTACAGAGCAATTTTTTCTCATCTCGGAAATAGTGAAAGACGCTAAGGGCATTCCTTTTATTGTTTTCAAAATTCTGTAATTTTATAGCTTGTTATTTTCAACTTCCATGTTTGTATAAAACTATTATTGGTATGAAATTGTCACTTTCACTCATTTTTAGCTCATTTTTAGGCAATGTAATCAGTGTCAGCCAGGATTTTGGTCATTTCCGGATTGTCGTGTATGTCAGTGTAATGATCATGCTTCCATATGTGATCAGAAAAGTGGAGCTTGCATTGATTGTCTCGACCTTACCGATGGTTATTATTGCGACCGTTGCAAGGTGACGTAATTGTAACGCAGTTTAGTGAAGCAAAAGTCTTTTGCATTTTATACGGGCCATTTTAAGAGCATCTTGAAATGTGGTATCTTAACCTTTATACCTTTATTATTTAAACGAATATGGATATTACCTTATTCTCATTTGTGAACATACTGCAAAAAAAAACGAAAGTTATTGATTTTTTTAGGATGGTTATTATGGTGATCCACGACTTGGTATCAATTTGCCATGCAAACCATGTCCTTGTCCTGGCGGTCTGGATAGTGGTTTCCAGCATGCAGATACGTGTTATCTTCGTCCTAGTGAGCATTCTGAAGCACCTGATGTTGTTTGTAACTGCAGGTATATTTTAGATAATTTTGCAAGTTGATTGGAATTCATCATTAATTTCGATTTTTTATTACGATTAAATTTGAAACGTAAGCAATTTCCTTGTAGGGCTGGATATACTGGTGAACGATGTTCTTCGTGTGCGATTAATCATTGGGGAAATCCGAACGAATTAGGTGGGACTTGTGAGCCATGTGACTGTAATAATAATATTGATGTGAATGTGGAAGGAAGTTGTGATCCAGTGACTGGCGATTGTATTAAATGTCTTCATAACACGGAAGGTGTACAATGTGAAGATTGCGTTGAAGGTTATTATGGTGATGCGAAAATACGAAGCTGTCAAAAGTAAAAAATAATTGCAGTCATTTAAATTCATGTAGTTTAAAGTCCAATTTAAATTCTTGAACATATGTGATTTTCTTTTTTTGTGCTAAATCTTGTGGCTAATTACTTTATTAGCCTGCGAAATATCAGCTGTTGGTGGAATTCTTGGGATTATTCAGTTATTCAGTTTGGTTATTTGTTTTTGATTTCGTTTTGCTAATAAGGTTTAATATTAATTAATGTTGTACAGGTGTGTTTGTAACGATTTGGGAACAAACAGAACAGCTGGAGCTTGTGATCGTGTTACTGGTCAATGTCCATGTTTGCCAAATGTTGTAGGAATGGCATGTGACTTATGCGCCGCGCATCATTTTGATTTAGCTAGTGGTAGCTTCTGTTTTTGTTACCCTCTGCTTATTTCTCATTAATATCAGAAGTTTATGCGTTGAGTGAATCTGCATATAAAGCAATAAAATGCTAGGGTATGTATCATAAATTGCTCTAATCTTTAGGAAAAGGCTGTGAAGCATGTGAATGTGATCCTACAGGCGTTATTCTTAGTGATGATGGTATACCTCACTTGCAGTGTAATGAACTGGATGGACGGTGTTATTGTAAGCCGGGAAGAGGAGGACGCACATGGTAAATAGATAACACTTATCAACTTTTTATTTTTCGAAGTATATCCCTTACAATAATTTTTACTCTTACAGTTCCGATTGTGAAGATTATCACTGGGGTGATCCGACAACTGGTGAATGTCGTAAATGTGAATGTAATCAAATTGGCTCAGCTACTCAGCAGTGTGATCGTAACGATGGTTCATGCGTTTGTTTGCCTGGTTCGGGAGGTAAGTTGCTGTTTCTCTTGTTTGAAGCTTTGTCCTAAACTTAATTTTATTCTTATTCTTCTTCAAGATTTATGTTGATTTCTTGTCAGTTTGGACTGTAGCTGAAGTTTATTTCTCGTTAACAAGGCAGATATTTCAGGGCCGTTATGTAACATGTGTGCTCGAGGATATACGGGTCAGTGGCCACAATGTGAAGCTTGCGGTGAATGTTTCCAAAATTGGGATGAAATCATTCAAAATTTGAGAAATCAAGTTGAAGTTCTGATCGGTTAAATTTTTGCTATGCATTTTGTATCTTCTTATTAACAGAGCTTTCTAATGAAAAGCAGTTCAAGATTTTTGCATGGTTAAATATATGCAATTCAGAAATTATTTTTCACTCGCAGTACATTAACCTTCAATAACGATTGATGCATTACGGCAATGAAAAGTGAAAAACATAATTTCCGGTAAAAAATAAACTTGCATTTGGGAACAATTTTTAATGAAACAAGTTGTTACTACAATTGTATGTTCTGGAGTTTGGTTTTAAATTCTGTTTTCAATGAAAATTTTCAGAAACGGCCAAGAATGTTGAGGATACAGGCGTTGCATCAGTTTATGATAGTGAATTTGAAAAAATGGAAAACACTCTAGCGGATTTAAAAACGCAACTGGAATCAGCAAATATAACACGAAATGACATTAATGAATTGCAAAATGAAGTTGATAAACTTCGACAAAATGTATTTTCTGCACTGATTTCCTTTCCCTTTTTTAGTTTAGTGAGGTGTGTGTCATAACGTTTTTTTGCACAGTAAAATGTTTAGTAGGAAAGTCAAATGAAAGGGCTTGCTTGCAGATCATTTTCAGTTCTTGAATTTATATTTTATTACAGATCCATTTGAAAAAGGAATTACTGAATGCTGTTGGAGGACGTATAACTGAGATTTCAAGTAATGTCGATGGTGCTGATTTGGAGTTGAAATCATTAATCGAGGAAGCTGATAAACTCAGGGAGAAGTCGCAAGCATTTCAGGAAAACGCAACGTTACTACGAGTTGCTGACGTACAGGTAAAAGTTATTAAATTCGGCCTTGGAAATGAAACAGTTGCAGTTGTTTACAAATTTTCGTTTCATATTTGAGTGTGTTTTGATTTGTGCTTCAGGGTGCTTAAAGAGTTATCACCTTATTTACAAAATCACTGGTTGAGGCACTTAGTGGTGCTACTTTTTGATGGTTTATCTTTTATTTCATATGCGTTTGTCATAGTACTGTTGGGAATGGAAACATCAAAATTATTAGAAATCCATTTAAAGCTAATCAGTTTTTTGTGCCCGTAGGGTGCATATAATATTACTCGGGAATCAGCCGAAAAATCCTCTGCTGCGAAACTGCGAACTGATCAGGTGGATTCAAAAATTGCCAATGCAGAAAGCAGTAGACAGGAAGCAATACAATTGTTAGACAATAATCAGCTTGATTTTGAGAAGCAATTCAGTGAAAATGAAATGGCTTTGATACGAATTGATAAACAGGTATGTGCTGCATTATTTTTATTATGTAAATATTGTGTTTCGAATGAAAAACCAATGTAATGTGTAAGTAGCTCAGCACTCTGAGTTTTTTCGATTCTTTTTAAAGGCAGTTCATTCTCTTATTCTGCAGAAAATGTTTGCTAAGCATATTTTTAGCTGGAAAATTTCGAAACTGTTTTGCCAATACTGAACAGAGACGTTTGCGGTGCCGAATCGGCTCCTTGCGATCAGCTTTGTGGTGGACCAGGAACATGTGGCCACTGTGGTGGGCGGTCATGCCTTTCCGGTTCTGTGAGCAAGGCGGAAATGGCGAAGAAATTTGCCGATGAGGCAGACCAAAAGCTGAACGAAAAGCAGGAAGAAGCAGAAGAGGTATGACTGATCATTTATCCTCCTTGTTTTCTTATATCTTATGATAATGGAATGACTTAGAAGTGAGTAGATTGTAGTTGTACCTTATGAGTGGATTGGTTTTCGTATTTTTGGAAAAATATTGCCTTCTTGTTGATAACATTAGTCGTTGAACTGATAAGTATCCAAGTTTTCCTCTGATTTGCAGGTTCTTACTCGCATACGAGAAATATTGCAACAAACATTCATTACCAAGAATAAAGCTAAAGACGGTCATGATATTGCTGAAGCAGCCGCTAGACAGGTTACTTGTTCTGTTCCCTAAAAAATACGAACTCCTTGTGTCTAGCTCTTATGTGTCTCACGTAAGCTGTCGTGTCACTTTGTCAAGTAAAGTTTTTTGTTTCTAGGCAAACCAAACGCGAGCTTCTTTGGAAGAAATCCTTGATCAAATGAAGGAGTTTATCGATAGTAGTCAGCGTTCCAGTCCAGAACAAATTCGTGCATTAGCTGAAGAGATAACAATGGCGAAAATATCCCTTACACCTGCTCAAATCGAGGAGTTGGCAAATCAGGTAGCTGTTATTGTAATAACGAGATGGAATTATTTTCTTTCAGTTTTACAATAAATCATATTACCTCTCTTCAGGTGCGCGAGAGATTATTGAATATCAATAATATTGACATTATTTTGAATGAAACACAAGGTAATAAGACAATCGCTGAAGCTTTACAAAAATCTGCAGAACAGGCAAGTATGTATGCAGCTGAGATCAGGTATGTACTTATACGGTAGAAATTTAGTGAAATAATATTTTTAAGTTAAATTGAAACTTTGGGAGTTCCTTCTAATTAGTTGTAATGTAAATTCCTTTTTTTTCCTATTTTAAATTGTCGCACGATTTTGAAACCATATTGACTACATCAATAAACGTTTTTTTTTTTTTTAATAGAAACACTACAACGGTGATACGCGAAGCCTTACAAAGAGCTGGTAGTGCACAGGAAATAGCTAGAGATGCTATAAAAAATGCAACGGAGCAAATTACGGAAGCTCGGTTAGTTCTTTTGTTTGGGGAGAGGGAAGAGGAACTTTTTGATGCCAATTATCATCAACTTGGCAATTTTTTTTCATTCTTATTAGTGATTTAGGGATGACTTGAACAGTGCAACTGATGAGTTACAACTTGCGGAAATATCAACGGCAAAAACAAATGAATCATTGATCAAACTTGAGGGCGCTATGAAAGACATTAATGTGCAGTATTTATCTATATCCGAAGATACGAAGTATGCATACGAAGCTGCTGATAAAGCCATACGTCTGGCGGAATTTGCTGAAGCGGCCAATGAACAACTGGAAGTAATCTTTTGTTCTAAGAATTCGGGTGGAAGTGATGAATTCAGTTTTTGTTCTAAATGAATAAAAGATTTTATGGGAACCACGGAAGTATCATTATAATTGCCTAGAAGGATGGTTTGTAGAGGATTAGTCTCGGCAAGGATGTTTACGCCAAAAATATGCGGAATTATACAAATTTATATTGGTTTGTATCGTTGGCTTGACGCACTCCTTCTGTATGTTAATAGTTTTTAGATTTCATTCGAAAAAGCTAAAGAACTTCTGTCATCGCAAAATATTGGTAATGAATTACCCCAAGCCAGAGCTGAAGAACTACGTAAACGGGCAACGCAACTTCTGCATAAGACACAACGGCATCGTAACGATATTTCACGTATGCTACATTTATTAACCCTGTATCCATTTTATGCCTTTTATTACAGCAATTTCTACTTATTTACATCATTGTACAAATAAAATTCGTAATATCTCGTGCAACATTATCTGAAAGGTATTCTTTATTTTATAGAGCTTTCTGCTAACATGGATGCATTTGACGTGCGCCTAGCGGACTATAATCGTGAACTGACTGAGCTTCATTTAAGAATCGATACAGTTACTGCTCAGGTACACAAGCAGATCGAATACTACTCAACATGCGACGTTTAGATACACCGAGTTATAAACTTTGTTTGATTTGGTCTTCTTATATATGCAGTGGTCGTTTATCCGCTTATAACGACTGAGCTATGAAATCCAAAAAAACGAAAAGTTTTGATAATCACTTTAAGTCAGTTAATCATTTTTGAATTTATATTAATCTTGATTATTTGTTAATGCAATGCACAAGTGCCTAAGTTTACGACTAATGTAGCTACTGACATAAAGAACAAGTTGACTTCTAAATGAGACCTAACTAGGTCAATCTTGTGTTTAATTCTTTTACTTGTATTAAACGAAATAAAAGTAAAAAAAGGAAGGCATTTTATTAATTAAATTAGTGTAGTCGACGACATTATCTCTGCATTTGTGTATCATCGTAAAATCTCACTATTCTTCGGATAATTTTTCTGCTTTTTTGTTGTCTTTCTACACTAACTCAGCTAATTGTTTTCACTGTCACTTTCATCATCATCATCATCATCACTTGTAAAGGCTACTTTTTTTTGCATTACATTACTTATTAGGCTATCAATTGTTGGATCATCATCGTATGATAAAACTGCCAGAAATTGCAGCAGTGGTGCTATGATTGTTAACGTTTGACTTATTTATTTCCATTTCTGAAACGTTATCACCCAATGATGAAACACTTTTATTCAATCATCATTATTCACATATCCATTATACCTTTAAATGTTTGAACTTTTCCAATTATAGTAATTTCCTTTGTATTTTCTATTGAATCGAAACAGTTTAAAGCTTTGTTTTGTCCCTTTCCTTACATACTCTTCTTCACTGTATGTTTTGCTTTCAATTTTTTATTTTTATGGTTTCCTTCTCACCGTTTTTTTCGCCTTTTTTCATTTCATTATTTTTTTTCCTACGAATTATTCTGCCAACAGATTCTACCTGCCATTTCGCTTCTTAATGTTTTTTTCTCTGCTTTTATCTATTTTACACTTGATTAACTGATTGTCACAGATGTTTTTAAGAAAAAATAAGCCTATAGTTTCTTCTTCATATTATGAAGAAAGAAAAAAATTGGTTTTCTTTTTTCTTTTTAATCCTGCGCTGTTGAAGTCTTTACTTATGAAAAGTAATAAATAAAAGAGTTTTTTACTTACATCTGAACTTATACGTATTAATTTTACTATAATATTTTTTCCGACTACAGTAATTTTATAATCAGATTTTCTAGGATTCGATAGGCTTCATAACTTCTGAAAAAATTTTTCTTTCAAAACAATCAAACAAACTATGATGAACTGACAAATATACTCATCATTAATTGCTGTCCCATTACAATTACCTCAGTTACATCTAAGGAAGCCTTTTTTAAAAATGAACGTAAAAGCAAGACTCAAAATTTAATGTTTTATATTTCATAATCTTTCATCTCAGTGACATGACTTCTTTTTGCTCGAACGTAACGTTAGAATTAATTTCAGTAAAGTTTATTCTAAGTTTAGATTAACAAAACAAGAATTATTTGTGGTTCATTTCAAAAAAATGGATGATAGTTTTTTTGAAAAATTACAAATCCACTATAACAAATCTTGCTTTTTTTTTATTACAAATAGAAGTGTTCAATGTACAATAATTAAAATAAAATTATGAAATGTAAAAATATTTTGATTTCATGCGGAAATATTTCATATTAAGTGAAAATGAAATGATATTATTGGTAAATGAATGAGCGACGTGTTCTTTCTCGTTTCTCCATCATTGATTATTAATTAGTATTGGAATAATAATAAGGAAAGTGGGAAAAAAAATCGCTGCATAAAGTAATCAGTGTATGTATGGAAGAGGTATTATTAGCATTTGACAGTTGGATGAATTCCATGTGAAGAAAGCACCAGACAATTAAACGATAATAATATACAATAAAAGATAATTACAAAAACATTTACATTATCAAGAAAGGAACTTAAGATTTATCGTGTTAAATGGTGAGGAATTGAACTACTGTATATTCTGCAACACTTAAAATTGATAATGAATCGTTGCATTATCATTGTTAATTATAATTATAGTATTTTTTATTATTTGCTATTATTACCATTATTATTATTAACTATTATTACTAACTATTATTATTATTGGTAGTATTATTATTAATTACTGTTATTGTTATTACTATTATTATTATCAACAATGTTATGAAATATTACGGTAATTATTGGCTCCATTTCTCTAGCTAAAAAAAAAACAGAAATAGTGAACATATGTGATATGTTGTTAGAGCGATGATTGCTTGCACAGTAAAATCAAAATTTTTTTTTTGATTTTTCATTACTTTGATGAGGTAAGAGGTCAAATCTGACACATTCCGGTAGAAATTTATTTTACTAAAATTATCTAATATGACAAATGACTAGTTGTAACTTATCGATAATGATCCTTCCAGCTGATCCGATCCGTCTATTCTTCTCGTAAAAAAGGATGAAAAGAAAAATTAGAAAGAGGAGAAAATTGAGGTGATGTGACGATCATCAGGTATGTTAATTAATAATCGAGGCGGGGCGCATATTTTATCTATCTCCGAGTGCATGTCTCCTCCTTTTTTTTTTTTTTTTTAGCTATTGCGTTGGGTCGGAAAAATTTTTTTCACTTCTTTTCGGTGTCGAGGAAATATGACGACGGACGATGCGATGCTGTCCTTTGTGTCGTAACCGACTCATTCCCTTGAACTTATCGCTTGCTTATTTATCAGTTCTTCAATCCTCTTCTTTTACTTTTCATTACTACCTGTGTTTATTCCATATGAATAAGTGATAAACACGTTCTGACTCTCTGACTACGTTTACTTTTTTTTTCCGAAATTATAGTTCAAATAAAGATTACTTTATCCTTCAAAAATTTGCATCATTGCTATCTCTTTTCGTCATTAATTACCATTATTGTTATTGTTTATTGATGGATATAATTGTTATTTAGTAATATTATTAATTAGCCATTGTTTCATTTGCTATTATTATTCGCTTACAGTGAGTCGTTCAAGATTGATAAGTAGCTTGCAAAGGAAAAAAAAAACAGATGAAGAAAGGTGCAACTGAAACTCCTACTCCTGTTGATACAGAGTTTTGATGAAGCCGACAGATGAATTTTATTGAAACTTTCCATTTCAATTTATTTGGATATTATCATATTTCAAATGTGCCATAGAATATTTCAAATATTTTTTCTTTTACTTCGCTACTATAATATAACCAATTAACTGCGTATTGTCTAATTTTTCTTCCATCATATCTCTTTACCTCATCTCTTACAATTATCATCAAAATGCAAACTTTCTTAGCATACGTTTTTCAAAATTTCAACATTTGAAATTCTCAGCTAAAACGCCTATATTTATCGATTTTATAATTCCTGCAATTCAGTTGTGAAATTTTTAATGGAAATTTAAATTTTGATTATTAAAAAGAGCATTCAAAACGAAAATTTTAAATAAGTTAAATTTGGTTTTGACTGGATTTTTAACAAAAATTTTCTTTCATCACACTTAAATAAAAAGATATATTTTACCATTCATTGATTGTTTTGCCTCATTTTCTTCCTTGTGCTCCTTTCCTTCACAGCAGAAATGAAAAAAACTTAAAAATTAAAGTTTAATTAAATTGTAACTGAAATGCTTGGAATTTCGTCTTCCTCTAAACCTGAAATTTGAGTGAAATTGTTCCATGTAAGACTATACTTATTTTGCTTCAATCTGAAAAGCTAACAAGAAGGCTTTAAAAAGTCTACTTAATTGTTTTACAAATTAAATTTCTTTTTATGTAGTAGTAGTAGTAGTAGTAGTAGTAGTAGTAGTAGTAGTAGTAGTAGTAGTAGTAGTAGTAGTAGTAGTAGTAGTAGTAGTAGTAGTAGTAGTAGTAGTAGTAGTAGTAGTAGTAGTAGTAGTAGTAGTAGTAGTAGTAGTAGTAGTAGTAGTAGTAGTAGTAGTAGTAGTAGTAGTAGTAGTAGTAGTAGTAGTAGTAGTAGTAGTAGTAGTAGTAGTAGTAGTAGTAGTAGTAGTAGTAGTAGTAGTAGTAGTAGTAGTAGTAGTAGTAGTAGTAGTAGTAGTAGTAGTAGTAGTAGTAGTAGTAGTAGTAGTAGTAGTAGTAGTAGTAGTAGTAGTAGTAGTAGTAGTAGTAGTAGTAGTAGTAGTAGTAGTAGTAGTAGTAGTAGTAGTAGTAGTAGTAGTAGTAGTAGTAGTAGTAGTAGTAGTAGTAGTAGTAGTAGTAGTAGTAGTAGTAGTAGTAGTAGTAGTAGTAGTAGTAGTAGTAGTAGTAGTAGTAGTAGTAGTAGTAGTAGTAGTAGTAGTAGTAGTAGTAGTAGTAGTAGTAGTAGTAGTAGTAGTAGTAGTAGTAGTAGTAGTAGTAGTAGTAGTAGTAGTAGTAGTAGTAGTAGTAGTAGTAGTAGTAGTAGTAGTAGTAGTAGTAGTAGTAGTAGTAGTAGTAGTAGTAGTAGTAGTAGTAGTAGTAGTAGTAGTAGTAGTAGTAGTAGTAGTAGTAGTAGTAGTAGTAGTAGTAGTAGTAGTAGTAGTAGTAGTAGTAGTAGTAGTAGTAGTAGTAGTAGTAGTAGTAGTAGTAGTAGTAGTAGTAGTAGTAGTAGTAGTAGTAGTAGTAGTAGTAGTAGTAGTAGTAGTAGTAGTAGTAGTAGTAGTAGTAGTAGTAGTAGTAGTAGTAGTAGTAGTAGTAGTAGTAGTAGTAGTAGTAGTAGTAGTAGTAGTAGTAGTAGTAGTAGTAGTAGTAGTAGTAGTAGTAGTAGTAGTAGTAGTAGTAGTAGTAGTAGTAGTAGTAGTAGTAGTAGTAGTAGTAGTAGTAGTAGTAGTAGTAGTAGTAGTAGTAGTAGTAGTAGTAGTAGTAGTAGTAGTAGTAGTAGTAGTAGTAGTAGTAGTAGTAGTAGTAGTAGTAGTAGTAGTAGTAGTAGTAGTAGTAGTAGTAGTAGTAGTAGTAGTAGTAGTAGTAGTAGTAGTAGTAGTAGTAGTAGTAGTAGTAGTAGTAGTAGTAGTAGTAGTAGTAGTAGTAGTAGTAGTAGTAGTAGTAGTAGTAGTAGTAGTAGTAGTAGTAGTAGTAGTAGTAGTAGTAGTAGTAGTAGTAGTAGTAGTAGTAGTAGTAGTAGTAGTAGTAGTAGTAGTAGTAGTAGTAGTAGTAGTAGTAGTAGTAGTAGTAGTAGTAGTAGTAGTAGTAGTAGTAGTAGTAGTAGTAGTAGTAGTAGTAGTAGTAGTAGTAGTAGTAGTAGTAGTAGTAGTAGTAGTAGTAGTAGTAGTAGTAGTAGTAGTAGTAGTAGTAGTAGTAGTAGTAGTAGTAGTAGTAGTAGTAGTAGTAGTAGTAGTAGCTTTATAATCTGCTTTTGGAGATTTATTCGATTCACACAGACACATACCGACTGACATACAGACAGACACACACACACACACACACACACACAACGCACAACACATCCTCAACATTGTTCAGTTGGAAGGAGAAATGTTTGCTAACTGCCTGTTCAGTTATTTCTATTGAAATGAAATCCTGAAATCTTTCCATTCAATTATCTTGCATAATTAAGGAAACATGAAGAAATGCCGCCATCATATTTAATTAATTCATTTTTGCTAATTTCATAATTTACATCATAATTTTCCATTCCTTACTGAGCTATAATTATTAATTAAATGCGATGTGTTTTTGTTCAGTATTGATCGGAATATTACTGCACTTCCTTTCTCATATATTTCACCGTTCAGATTAGAATAATCAATAAGCATCTGTTGTCAATCAATTTATTATTGATGTGTGTGACGATGGGATGCGTGTGATGCATTAATATTTTGCTGTTAAAAAAATTTTATGTAATTAATTTAATTAACTAATTATCTTCTGTTTTTACAGTTTATTATTTCGACAATTAAGTGATACAACTTCGTTTCAAATCCAAAAACAAAAGTGCTTTGTGTGTCAAGGAAAAAAGAATGAAGAAAACGAAGTAAATGATTGATTGAGCTTTTTTTTTTCTCTAAAAAATATTTTAATTACTAATTTTTCAATTTTTGCTTCTGCAAGCACAAGTCGTACAGAGCGCTGATTTATCACTGATTTCCTTATCAATTCATTTATAGCTCGCACAGTTTTTTGAATAATTTTGATGAAATTTTCGAGGCAGTATGTGTTACTAATGCCAATTCATTTAGTATCCTTGAAATGCTTAATGAACAAGATGTTCCGTCGATTTCATTTTTCCGTTTCTATCACTTAACATTAAAGAATTTTGCAATCTTTTTTAAGATTAAAAGGAGGGAAATTTGTAGAAAAAAGGAAAATTCTGCAATTATTTAGATAGTGGTTATCTGTGAAATTGATAATTTCAAGGAGATGACAAACGATAGTTTGCCATTGCATTCTTTTCTCTTTTCCTTTACGAAATGCTTAATTTAATAGTTGCAAATGATGTTTAAAATTTTTGAAGAGAGCAACGAAAAGGTTTTTTTTTTGTTTTTTTTCTTGCAAAACTCCCACAGAAGTGATAAGACAATTAATTGCTTGGTTAATTTAATCAGCTTAACAAACAATTGATCATTTTAACTCACCTAAAAATAAGTGAGAATTTCAGTAGGACTATTTAAGAATACTATTTTCAGCAGTAATTTTTCTCTATCTTGCAAAATAAATAAAATTCTTTCTTTAATTCTGCATTACACCATGGCAACATTCGAGAAAAGCATAAAATCGATCATAATTTTCTTTTTCTTTTTTCAAATGAGTTAATAAATTTTTATTAGAAATGGAAAAAATATATTATTTAAAAATGTATGTGTTGTGTATTTTTACGAATTTTGAAATTAATAAATAATTTTTTTTTTTGAAATTAAGCAGGGAAAATGATATTGGAAGTCGGATAATGACTAATATTTTTTTTCACTTTTTCAAAAAAAATTGAAGTGAAGTTAAATTGTGTTGAATACATCTCTTAGATTTGTTTGTACTTCATCCACACTTATAAAACTTCTAAAATTATGCACTTAAAATATTATCATTGTCGGTGCGTGAGATGGATGAGAAAGGAGAAAGAAAAAGGGAAATGCTATTTCTTTTTTTTGCTGAAAATTTTCATTTTCCTCTTCCTTTTTCATTTTATTTCAATTATCACTTTAATACGTAAATAGCTTCTTATCGCTAATGCAAAAGAAAGCCGCTTATTTGTTGACGTAAGACGTAAGCAACTTTTTCACTTTGTATAAGGTGAAAGTATCTGTGTTAGTCAATTGGTATTAATATTTTACAATAAAATGTATCCAGCCACGTTCACTTCCTCTTTCCCTCTTATCATTTGAAAAAGTGATAACAAAAACATTCTGTTGTTGTTGTTGTTGTTGTTTGTTGAAAAAGTTTGAAACATTGATTTGTTCATCGCTTATCCTTACATCGTATGCTGCATGTATTTTATTAATATAAGTTTCATAGTAACACATATAATTTATGCATTATTTAACTTTTATTATTTATCAAAATTGTAAAATTTTAATAATTTTATCGTTCATTTCATATTATGCGTCATTCATGTTCATACACTTTTCATCTGCGTTCAATGACCGCACACTTTTTAGAGTTAGCCAGATGTCAACATGCAACAAGTTGTGGACGATACTCATTGCAGCAATGAACGATGTCGTATGAAATTGCTTCCAACCTCATCTTCTTCAGCTGCTACAACTTTCCACCTACCAATTACCACTACGACGCTAAACATGCAATGGAGTCGTACAATTCACAAACCGTTTGTTCAGTGCTATGATAATGAGAGGAGCAATGATGATGATGACGATGATAATGGTGATAATAATGATAACAGTGATGATGGGAACGGTAATAATAGCAGTTGCAATGATAAGATGGAGAAGAAGAAGATGAGACAGGATGCTGATGGATCGTTCCTTGGATCGAACTATCATTATTTACAAATTGATCGAAATTCAATTAACATTTTACTGAAAGTAGTTGCTGCTTTTGTGCTACTGTGCATTGCGGGTTGCTTAATGCTTCAGCATCTGAGGATCAGTCAGTTGGATTATCGAATTCGAAGGATCGAACTTAGTTCAGCACATTCCATACAGGTATAATTAGTCCATTTCATTTCATTAATTTTAATCATTTATCCTTTTAATGAAAATCATGTGTTAAAATTAAAAAAAAAAGAAGTAAACTAAGAAATTGCAGAAAATGACGAATGAAATGAACCATTGGTGTAATTAATTAACGTAGCTGGCTAGATTGCTAAACATACTAATAGAGTCTAATTTAGTACTGCTTTTATCATCTGAATTATTTGAAATTTCTCATCAAGTTCGATTAGATTTTAATTAGCTGAAAGATGGTAAATTGCTAGAACAATGATAGTATTTCACTGTGTGGAAAATTTGCATTTCATAAAATAAATTTCAGAATTTCTTTCAGACTTTTTTTTCCTTTTTTTTCCTAGCCACAAATGAAGCAATCCACGAAGCAATGCATAATTTTTCATAACTAGAAATTTTCAAAAGTTCCTGCCTAACCTTCATGCTTTCCGAATGCACAAACTTTATCTTATCCTTTTTTTTTTGATTTTCACTTGCTTTATAACATAGTTAAGATGGATTCGTAATAAATTCAACAGTCGTATTTTTTTTTTTGTTCCATGCCGTTATTTTAAGCAAAAAATAAAATTTAATGTGAAATATCAATGACGTTTAATGGAATTTAGAATAAAAAAATGTTTTATAAGTCATTTTTGATATTAATTTAATACGCTTTTCCTTTCATTTAGCCACATTACTTCTGCACTTTCATTTTATAAATAATTTCTTTTAAAAAAAGGAAAAATCTTTTTCCTGGATGGTCTAATTTTTTTCCATTTTCTTCCTCTTTTTTTCTTTTTTGTTTTTACACTTCTTTTAATGATTGTTGAAGGAAAAGTTTTTGAAATTTTACACAGTTGAAAAATGAAAACGAACATACTTGTAATGAATGGGTGAAAAAAAAACAGAAAAGAATGAGAAGGAAGAATTTACATTTATATTTCTGTTTCTATACAAATTCATACTATTTAATTAATTACTGAAAACTAGTAAATTGTGTGGGAAAATTCAATTCAAATTTTAAAAATGTGAAAGCAAAAAATAGACTGAATCAATGAATGCCACAGGATTATGATAATCGTTATGAGTATTACCCAAATATACTTTTTCTCTCAATTATTTTACTCTTGGAAAATATTCCAATTTGAATAAGTATATGAATGTTTAAAATATATTTACAACTAAAGTACAATTTTAAGATGAGTGATAAGATTGTTAAGAATTGAGTTAAATGTATTTTAAATTATGGCCTCCTCTATCAATTTAAATAAGTGGTCAACTAACCTAAACTGTTTGTTTAGTAATTTGAAAAAAAAAGTTGAATATAAATTGTAAATTAAATTCATATGATAAATCACGATTTGCTCTAAAAGAATTAAAATACGAAATCGTACTGTTGTGTCATTGATTAATATACATCAAATGAATGTCAATATGCTTTACATTACAAATATAAGCACTTAAACTGAAATTTATAAATTTATAATAAATAAATAATAAGCTAATTAATTGATCATATATAAATGAGAGATAAAGAAAAGTTGTAAAATTAGAGAAGTTGTAAAATTATTTATAACATGTGATCATTCTGCTCATTCACTAATTACTTAGTTTTAATTAATTAAACTTTAACATTTTACGAAGTGTTTAAAAATATGTAAAAAAAAGAGTTTCCGTCCTGTTGTTTTCCTAAACGAATACAGTACGGTGAGAAAAATATGCGATAATAAGTTAAGGCAGAAAAAATAAGTACAGTAGCCGGGGCGGTAATAATATTTCCCTGTATTACTGTATATTTTCTTCGTTTTTTTGGTCGGCTCCTTTCAATGAGAAAAACAAAATGAAAAGAAAGGATTAAGTAGTTGTTTCGTATTGAAGTGAAAATGCTGTGTTGATCTATGTTAAAGTTACAATTCAGTGAATTTTTTAGCCTCGTCCCTTCTCTCTATCTCTCTCTCTCTCTCTCCGTTCCTCTGTCCCTCTTTCTCAGTGAACTTTACTGCTCTTATTAATGGTTTCCGTTGATTACCTTGATTGTTGCTAAAATTTTTTTTTTTTTTGCAAATTTCTGAATTTGTTTCTTTTTCTTACGGGGCAGTTTGCATTTTCGTTTTCTATTCTGTCGGAAAATTTAAATTTTCATCTTTTTTGCTGACTTTCCATTTTGTTTTTGTGAGTATAAAACAGATGAGTGTTGAAAAGATTGCGAAACATTAATTTCCCTCTTTGACAATTTTTTTTTTAATAATTTACCTTTTTTACATTTCGCTTTTTTTTAGTCGTTGCATTAGGTAGCTTCCCATTATGTTTTAGCTTTTCGTTCTGTTTCTTTTTTGTTCATATCAAAAAGGAGAAAGGATAGACATGAAATGGAATAGTCGGCTTTCTTTTTGTTCCTTTAAATTTTTTGAGTAAATTAACATTTGAAACAAATAAACGAGAAAGGTGCGGAGGGAGAGGGTGGGGGGGGGGGAGGGGGGGAGAAAAAAAGAAACATTTTGGTAATATCATCAAATGAGTGTGATGAGGAAAAGAAACGAAGCAAAAGATCATCGATCATCACGAATGGTAATTAACGGTAAATAATTGATTAGATTTTCAAGAGTGAAAATGAATATTTATGATTAATATTGTTATGGAAATGAAGAGTTCCTCGCATTTTCTTTACGGCATTTTACTATTGAGCAAGAGATGAGATAAATGAGAAAATGAAGTGAACAGGGAGAGAGAGAGAGAGAGAGAGGGAAAGAGGTAGAGAAGAACAGATTAGTAAGAGGAGAAAATAATTGAGGAATAGAGTGCTGTTTATGTGAGAAGAAGAAGAAAATGAGCAAAAAAGTGTGTGGAAATTTTGTTGATAAAAAGGTGAGAGAGGGAGAGAGAGAGAGAGAGAGAGAGAGGGGAAAAAAGAGTGTTTGAGATAAGAGATGAGTGAAAAGATTTCAAACAAATCATTCAATCAATCAATTAGTTAGGTAGTTAGTTTGGGACCGAAAATGGACGCTGAATGTAATACCTCTTCACAGGGATTAATTCCCTCTTATCGGATTGTGGACACGCCACACCGGCGTCTTCAACCCTTCGTTTTACTGCATCAATTATTCATGAAAAAAATTCTCTATTCATCTTTAATTTCCTCATCGCAACTCCCAATGCTTCTCTTTATCCTATACTGCTCTCTTTTAATCTTCCAATTTCTCTCTTTACAATATAACAACAACAACAACAACAACAACGGTAATAATAATAATAATAAGGGTAACAATAATAATTAATAATAATATAATAATAATAATGAAAAATAATTAACAATAGTAATAAATAATAACAAATTAATGATAATAATAATAATGGGGGAAAAGCCAATACAAAAAAAAGAGAAAGAGGAAAGAGTGAGTGGTGGAATGACATGAAAATGAATTTTTCCATTTCATAAAATATAATTTCCATTCTGAAATTTATTTGAATTTTTGGGCAAAAAAAGTGCTTGTAATTTTATCTAAAGCAGAAATGAGAGCGAGTGGGAAGAGGAGAGAGAGTGAGAGAGAGAGAGAGGGGAAAGAAATAAATATTTGTAATAATGATTATAATATAAAAATAATATTGCCGTCGCATAATCAGTTCATTTCCCATCCAAGTATATACCTTAATAATTGGAATAATAAAAATGACAAAAATAAAAGGGAAAAAAAGAAAATTTCGTATTCTTTAAATTAAAATCAATAATTTTTTGAAAATTTTTCAGAATAAATTTTGCCTTTATGAGTTGAAAGTGTAAAAGATAAGTATGAAGTAGTGTTATGAAATATTTTAATATATATATTATTAATTACTGTCTTAATAGTTCAGTAATTTCATTGAATGAATGATGATTTGAAACTCGATTTAGCATCAGTGGATTTTAATTTCTATTTGATTTTGAAACAACGACCTGGTGTAGCATTTTATCATTTCAATTAGTTGCATAATATCACGTATTACGTTTCACTAGATAGTTTATACATTTGTTTATTAATTAATTAATCAATTAATTAATTAACTTTATATATATATTACTATACCATTTACAAACCGTTTATATTACTTGTACAATTATTTAGGTGATAACTTGTACAGATTTATTTACATATATGTTGTGTATTTTGCTTCTTTTCTAGCAGCAACTAATCAATCAATTAATGGTCAAATTTTTGAAATTGGTAGTTTAAAGAAGTCAGATCTGAAAAATACTAATAATAAATTCCCATGTTAAATTAGCGATAGGATTAATTAACAAGCTGCGGTTAAAAATTACTCCACTTCTGTAATCACTAAGAAATATTATTTGGGTCTAATGTAAAACAATTTTCTGTGTTCTTCACTGATGGGTGAAAATTAAAAAAATAATATGGTATTTTGATGTGAAACAAAAAAATGTTCTGAAAGAAGGCAGTAAAAAATAAAATTCAAAAGCTTCATTTTTGCACCATCGATTATTTGCTTTGTTTATTTGATGTTAATGTTAATGAAGGCTTTCCGTTTTTTTTTTTTGTTGACGAAATTCATATATTTGCACAGTCCGATATGGACGTTTCCGTATTGAACAAATATATTGTTTACTTTAGAATAGGTCGTTCAAATTTAAAATCAAAAATGCCCATTTCGTAGAAAATTTTAATTCAAAATTTAAGTGCTAAGAAAATGAGTAATCAAATTAAAAATGGTATTTTGCATTTGTACGGAGTCATTCCTTCTTCCTGTTCGAGTAAAATTTGAAAAATTGTGGGAAAAAAATGTATCCAAAATTGAACGGTAAAAAAAACACCATTCATTTCATGGATGGATAGTAATTAGAACGACAGAAAATAAATTACAGGTTAAAAAAGAATTTCAAACTCTGTAACCATTTAATGTTTGTTTTGGTCTCAAAGAAAAAAAAAAGCGGATTTGTTTCAACACTTTTAAATTGAATCTTACTAAAAAATGAATTAAAAGACAAGAAAAATTGGAAAACGCACACCACTCGTATAAAAAAACGTAAACCAATTTAAAATTTTACTTTTCAGTTAATTAGACATCGAAGGTCAAAAGTTAATAACAATGCTGGTCGAAATAATCGCGGAGCTTACGATAACAACAATTGTTTCTGTCCACCAGGTCTTTTTTAGTGGATTTTTTAAAAATTATACGAATAGTACATTTGAATATTAAAATATAGCATTTTTAATGATCTACTCTGGAAAGTTATTCTTTTCTTTTTGCAAAAAAATGAAAAAAAAAAACAATTCGTGGGAATGTGAAAGTAAATTACCTTTGCACACAATTTCACTTCCCTTCAATTAATCAAAATTGTTTTCAGAAATTTAATTCAAATGTTATAAAAAAAACACGAGAAAATGATTCGCCTTTGTTTTGCTGTTTTTTAAGCTGTTTTTTTTGTAATTTTTTTTAAATGATTTATTATCATATAGTCAGGAAATAAAGCAATTGGAATGTTAGGAAAAGTTTTTAATGATGTGAAAACTCACGTCTTCGAAAGTTTTAAAGAGCCTTTCAAAAAATTTTCCAAAACATTTCTTTTTTTCTCTTTTTCTTTCTCTCTCTCTCCCTCCTCTCTTTTTCCTTCTCTTTCTTTGTCCACATCAGCAATTTAAACCACAGACGATCAACTGACTAATCAAATTAAAATAACTGTCTTGATTTTGAAAGAGCTAGAAGTGAGGAAAGTGGAGGAGGAGAAGGAGAAAAAAATGAATAGCAAAAACAAGCAGTATATTTTGTGAAATTTAAAATGAAATATTAAAACTTGCAACAAAAGTAACGAGACATGGTGGAAATTAGAGGAAAAAAAAAATGATAATTTTGACATTTTTAGGTCGAAAAGGTGAACCAGGATTACCGGGATCAATAGTGTGTTTTATTTGCTTCTATATTTATTCATATATTTTTATATTTATTTTTCTTTTTAAATTTTTTGTCTTTTTTCATTTAATTCATAACATTTGTCTGCGTATTTGTTGTTATTTTGCAGCAAGCATGTTATTTGATAATTATATTTGTGTTGAGTTTGCTCGTAGATAATTCTAGTCGAACTTTTAATTGAGTAACGCTCATACATCGTTATGTTCGTTTATTCTCTTTTAATTTCAATATTTAATTTAAAATTAAATTAAATGAGATTAAATTGATTTCATTTCATTCATTTTACACACTAATATTGAAATAAGTGGTTTGCATGATGATTGTAGTTCATTTACAATGCTTGTGAAATGATTTAAATAAATATTTGTGATCGTTGTCCACGTTTGGTTTCACGGATAAATTGCAGCCTTTGAAGCAATCGCAATCATTACGTCGTCATTTACGCTCATTTGGTTTCCTCTACACCCCTAACGGACAGGCAATACAACTTCGTGGCATATCGGGACCACCCGGTCCACCTGTATGTTGTGCTCTTTCTTATCTTTTTGTTTGTTTGTTTATTTATTTGTTGTTTTAGTTTTACTAACTACCTTCATTATCAAGCAAACTTATTCATTCAGTGTCTTCTCTTTTTTTTTTTGCAATAAATATGTGCCGTTGAATTTCATACTTCTTGAAATTTCCAATATTTTTCATTTCAAGGAAAAAATAAAATTGTAAAAGTCAATATTTCATCAGAAGTTATTCGCAAAAAAGAAACTGATTGATAATGTATTCAAAAACATACTATCATAGTGTGACTTTATCTCGTGAAACATTGATGTGATTCACACTTCAAACCTTACTTTCAATAATTTAATTAAGCATGCTGTAATTGAAGTATATATTAAAAATTTTGCACTTTTTGTGGTTTTTTTTTGGTGTCGTACTGTTTGGTTGTGTCGCTTTTTTTTTGTTATATTTCTTGTGTTAAATATTAAAATTATCCATTTTAGGGACCAAAAGGAGCACGCGGATATCCTGGCTTTCCGGTAAGCATAAAAATTATTACTATTAAATATGCAAAAAAAATCGATTATTTTATCATTATTTCAATTTTTCCTTTATTTTCTAATATGATGCTTAAAGTTCGCAAACCACAAATTCATTTTTAGGGACCAATTGGCTTAGATGGACCAAAAGGTGTTGCGGTGAGTTATAACAATATTTATAAATTATGTAATATGACATTTGATTAAAACAGTTGGACCATTGAGTATAAAAAAAGTTACTGAAGGCAAAATTAACATTGATTAAGATAAAAATGGAATGAAAATGTAATTTATGACCATATCGTTTGACTTATAAATATTAACGATTAATCATTATGACGACTAATTAATATAATTTATCCAACGGAAGCAAATCTGTAAATATCGCCGTCAATGCATTGCGTAATGGTCTTTGATACCATGACCGTAAAAAAGAGAAAATAAAAATGGGAAATCCGTCAAATTGCTGGGACACTTCTCTGCGGGATATCGTTTACAACGAAAGTACTTGAAGCGGATGATAATACCCTAATTTTCATTATTGATCGGTGTTAATGGGGAATTGTAATAATGACTTAGCGAACATTTGGTCGGTTTCTTCTTTTGCTTTTGCGATAAAATTAAATAAAAAAGTATTTTAGGGTATGCCGGGACCGAAAGGTGAACGAGGTGAACGTGGTCCAATGGGACCATCAGGACATCCTGGTTCCAAAGGTGAACCTGGCTACTCGGCTGCTCTTAGCAAAATACAGGTATTATTTTAGTTATACATTAATACATTTTATTCAATATATTAGCTGACTGCAAAGTATCAAGTTTAAAGTTTAGGCATATTTTTTGAAAAATGAAAAGTAGAAAATATAGTGCATGCTACAATCACCACGGCAATGCAAAAAATTTGAAATTTTAACTTTCTTAGGTTGCAAATGCCGATTCCGTAACACCAGTGCTCATCCAGGTGAATTCCTGAAGTTGTCACATTTTAAAAAATTGTTTGTTTTAACACTATGATGGAACTGCACTAATGATAGTAATAAAGACTATGATGATAATGTTAATAATGATATGCTGAAAATGTTAACGAATTATGTCAGATGAATGTAGTTTTCATTTTTTACTTAATTTATAAAGCACTATTAAAGCCTGTTTATACTGCTCTGATACAATAGAAAATTTTAATGGCTGTCGAATTAATTGATTTTTAATGTAATATTATCACAGGGCCCGCCTGGTCCACCGGGTAATCCCGGTCCACCTGGTGTTACTGGAAAACCAGGACCAAAAGGCGAAAGAGGATTACCTGGTTTTGACGGTGAATCACGAGTTGGAATCAAGGGTGAACCCGGTATGCCTGGTATTCAGGGCAAAACTGGTCCTATGGGACCACCAGGGCCACCTGGATTAAAGGTATTTCTTGTTTTTCCAAAACTTAAGGTGAAGAATTTCAGATTTGCGTTCTCTTTCAATTTTGTTTTAGTGAAATTGTGTTGTGTGGCTTAGTGTCGTTCTATTTCAGTTAAGAATGCTAATGTTTACTTATGGTTTGCATGTATTCGTTGTATTGTAATATTGTAAATACACTGCCTGAACCATCAGGGAGAGCCTGGACCACCAGGGCAACGTGGATCACCAGGCCTTACACCAAACTATGTAGAGAAAGATTTAGAACCAGTAATCGGTCCACCGGGCAAACCAGGAGCACCTGGAATGAGGGGTCCACCAGGTATACGTGGGCCTCCAGGTGCTCCAGGAGCTAAAGGTGATTCAGGATTTCCTGGCAAAGATGGTGCTCAAGGAAGAACTGGCAGTCCGGGTCAACGAGGAATACCGGTAAATTATTGGCATGCAATGAATTTTTATCTGTGTTATCATGTTTCATTTTTTTATGCAAAATTCGAAAACATATGGCTTTCGAAAAATTAAAAAAATTTGAATGCTTTTTTGGATAGATGCATACTAATTTTCATACCTATCGAAAAGTATACACAAATGACCAGAAAGTAAGGAATATGTCTATTTCATTTGCTAATTAATTAATTTACAGATTGCAAAAATTGTAAAAACCGATTTGAAAATTGATCAAGTCAAAATGTGCCACAAAAAAAGAAACAAACAATCGTTTGCAGGGTGAGAAGGGCGAAAGAGGTCAAAAAGGCGAAATTGGTATGCAAGGATTACCCGGTCCTCCTGGTGTTGTTACTGCAACGTCAGCAAGGGCAGCACAAGTAGTTTCTGGACCACCAGGTCCACCAGGGCGAGATGGACGCAAGGGCGAAAAAGGAGAAAAGGTTTCTTAATGTTTTTTCTTCAGTCCAATTAATTAAACCGTTATTATCTTCCTCGAAGCAGTCCACTGCGTTCAATTTTTCGATCGTTTGTCATGTGAAGATGTGAAATTAACAAAAGCAGCATTCAATTTTCAATTTGGTTAATTTGTCCTTTTTCACAAATTTCAATTAATGGTATGCTGTGATACATACTCACCAATTAGGTACAGTAAGACGTATGAGAATTTAGGGCAATACGGGTAGCCGAGGACCACCTGGGCAAACAGGTGCCAAAGGTGATATTGGTAAACGTGGCAAGAAAGTGAGTTTTATGTTCATTCACTTGCACTTTTACGTTTGATTCCTTTGCCATGTTTGTTTATGTTTACTAAAAAACGAAGCAAAGAAAAGATGTACAAAAATTTTGGAAATTTTCGAAAAAATTTTTGAAAATAAAATTGTTTTTCTTACATTTTTATTTATCGTCCTACTAACCAAACGTACGTAAATGTACATGTGGTGATAGACACATGTATAACTACATACGTATAATTACAGTTTGCCGATTTAATTTTTATAAGCTGTTGTAAATTTCGTCAGCATGCCATTTGCATGAATCGTATATGTGTCTGAAGATTTTAAAAAAAAAGAAGAAAAGGAAACTTTTCTTTTATTTTATTTAGACAACATGTTGTCATTTTACATAACAGGTAAGCTTTTATTATTTTTGCCTTTTTTCAATTTTATTTCATTTTGGAATATTAAAGAGTATGTAAGCCTTTGGTAAACATAAAAGCGAAAGGATATATTAGTCTTGAAATTATTTGTGATAGAATTTTTAGGGCGCAAAAAAAATAGCTAAATTCGTAACATTTGGAATTCTTACTTTTGTTTTTTTTTTCCTTGAAAAAATTTTAGTAGCTCAGATTGATCATCTGTGATGGATACGTTATTCAGGGTAAAGATGGCTTAAATGTGACTGTGGAAAAACTGGTTGAACGAGTATTACCAATGATGCAACAGCACGGACGAATTCGTGGTTTACCGGGACCACCAGGACCAGTTGGACCACCGGTAACGTTGAACACGAAAGAATTGAAGTTTTCACTTCACAGTCTTTCAGGAAATTTTGTTTTTTCTTTTTAAATCAGAAGGTATATGCAAACTGCAGGGTCCAAAGGGTGACGAAGGATCACGTGGTGAACGTGGACCACAAGGCTTACCAGGTCATGCTGGCATAAAAGGTGAACGCGGTGAAATTGGGCCACCCGGTTTAATTGGTCCACCAGGATTACCAGGACCTTCGGTAAGTGTAATTATTTTCCTAATTTTTGCTAAAGAGGCAAAAAATTCCGATTATTTTGTTTTTAGTTCAAGCTGCAGTGTTTTGAAAGAGACGATTTCAGGGAACTGTAATTGAAGCGACCGCTTCGTCACTGTCATCAATTACTATTCCAGGACCACCCGGACCCCGAGTATGAATTAAAATGTTACTCTTGTATCAGCAGGCTAGAAATACCCGAAAATTAAAACAAATGAATTTTAGGGAAGTCCTGGTTTACCTGGACCACCGGGTATGAAAGGCGACAAAGGAGAGCGAGGATTAGCCGGTGTTCCTGGATCACTTGGTTTACCTGTACGTCATATTTTTACATTAAAGTATTTGAAATATTTAATGCATTTCATTTTTGGAATTGTCATTTTTTTGTTGAGCTTTTGTTTGTGTCAAATAATTTGAAACGAATTTAGGGACCACCAGGACCAATGGGAATAAGAGGACCACCAGGAATGGAAGGCAAACAGGTGAGAAAAAAGAAAATTGATTTAACAAACCCAAAACAGATACTGAATTCTATCATCTATTCACTAATATATTTAATCATTTTGCAACTTTTTTTCAAATTCATCCATCACTGGACTATTATCAATGTAGATATTTGCAAGTTCTTTCATTAATTTGTAAAGTATTTTATGTCAAAATTACATTATCCATATGAATGACTTGCAAATTTTGATCCTTCAACTTTTCTACGTTATAAGTTACAGTATTCATTGTTTCATAAATCTTGGCAATCTTATAAATATAGTAACACATAAATCAAAAGCAAAAAAACGCAAAATTAATACTTAAATTTGTATAAAGTACTAATTTTTAATGATAAATTTTTCCACTTCCATCTAATTATGGGCTTGTCATCATCTTTTATAGGTTGACAGATGGATTGATCACAGAATGATCTTTTTATCCTTTTTTTGATAAAACAGGAAAAAATGAAAAACTCGATTTCAAATTTGCAAATTATAAAGTTTGTTAAAGCGAATTAAAAAACTTGTATTTTGGTGATCGTATTGTATCGTATTTGGCACAGTTGTGTTTCATTTGGTTTGCGCAGTTTGCATGGCATGATTATCTGTTACTAGCAAGCTTGAGTGTTTGTGATATATTGTTTTGGATTTGGTAAAAAATTTTTTTGAGCAGTATCATTTTAATCATTCAATTTATCATACTTTTGCAGGGTAAGCCTGGACCAACAGGACCACCGGGACTGAAAGGAGATATTGGATTGCCTGTACGTACATTGTTTGATTAATTACAGTTTTACTAAAGATGTAATTATTGAAATTATTGTTTGATTTTTTTAAAAAATTCGAATTGCTTTGTATTTTTTTAATTCTTCTTTATATATAAAATGTTTTGTTTAGGGTGCGCGTGGTCCACCTGGTGATCGAGGTCCACCAGGAGAATATGGTGATCGTGGTCCACCTGGATTGCAGGGTGAAAAAGGCGAACAGGTATGATAATGATCAATTTTTCATATCAGATATTTATATCAAAGTCAATAAACATGGAGAGAAGATTCCGATGTACAGCAAGTATTTTTGAAAGTTTGAGTAACATAAAAAATGTGAAGTCAATGGTTAGGTCTGTTTAGGGTATTCCCGGTTTGGATGCACCATGTCCAACAGGACCCGATGGCCTACCAATGCCGTATTGTGCTTGGAAACCACTTGACGTTAGTTATATATATTTTTTATTATTTGTACATAAAATTGAAAATTTTTGGAATAGTTTTCAGTTGAGTAAAATAAAATTACATTTGTTTTTATTATGCCAAAAATATAGCAGGAAACTTGTTTATTATAGTGTGTGAAATGAATGTTATTATAGTCAAATGAGAATGGCATGGAACGGGCAGCATTCCGGAAGAAACGTACTTCGAATCCGATTCCGATTCACGCCTACTAATTGTTCTTGCTTAGGCAAGCAGTAATCATCATTTTACTATTATTTGTATGTATTTTCTGATATCATTAAACTTTTTCTTTTTTTCAAATTTCTCATTTTATCTTTTATAATACTCTTTTGCTTATCTTTTCATTAAACTTTTCATTTTTTTTTCAGCGCTTAGTGGAAATATAAGTAAGTGTATGACCTCATTTGCTTTTCAACAATATGATTTGAAAAAGGATTTTTTTTTGAGAGCGAAAAAATCGAAAAATACAAGTTATCTAATCTCGAATTAAAATTACTACATTTAATCAGAAATGAATTAATGACTAACTTTTAGAATTCCTGTTTCAAATGATAAAAATAATGACGATAACAGTGTTGGCGTGATAAATTGGATTGAACGGCGGATAGTTTTATCAAAATAACAATTCATTGATCTCATAAGGATATTCGGGGAGATGCCACAGTTTGGACAACTAATAATGGCAGTAATTCTCGGATGTTTACCATAAACCGTTGAATCTCATCGGAATCTTTTTTTTGTTTCTCCTTTCTTGATTATTCCAATTAAACATCACTTAAATGATGAAATATTAAATGATTGATAATAATTTATCATTAAAATTTTCGAAATTTAAATTAAATTTCGTTAGGCACATCATGAAGGAATGAGATCCTCAGCTATTGATAACATATTATCTTAATGACTAACAGTATGTACATGTGTTAAAATCTTTTTTTATTTTAGCTAATTACTGCTTAAATTGCATCTTACCATTGCAACTTATCAATTTGTAGATTAGCTGAATATCAGAAGTTAATCATTCCTAAAATCTAAAATTTATCAAAATTTTCTTTCGATTCTAATCAATCAAATGATTATTTATCACATTTGTTTATCTTATAGTTTGTCTTGAAAAAATATTGTATACTGTTTACCTATAATACAAAATTATTTGTATATAATACAAAATTATTTGTTGATATCTTGAAAAGGTTAGCGTTAATGAAAATATTTTAAATATAAAATATGGAATATAATGTTTGGATATTATATTTAATTTTTTTAATTTTATGTTTAATACAAAGTATGGAATGAAATATGAAATAAGTAAAGGTCAACCTTCAATTTGATCGATATTTCAGGTTTGAGCATCTTAGCAGAAACAATTTACTGAAATTTAATTTTTTTTCGTTTTTTTCCTTTTATTTTTCTCTTAATTTTTTAGCACGCAACAATTTATGGAACACTTTTAGAAGGGATGATATGGATTAAAAATGAACAAAAAGTAAAAAGCATGGGAAGTGAAAATTGAAATTTAATCAGTTAACTACGATTGATATTTTGGCTAAAAAATTAGCAAATTTATCAAAATTGCTTTAATCAATATGTTTGTCAAATCTTCCATGAATTCATCATGGATGGTGCTAGTTGTGATGTCTTTCGCGTATAAACTATTTCATCTTTTATCACTTTTTTTAAATTTTAAATGATTTTAACTTTTCAGAAATAACATGTTATTCTTATATGCCAAACTTTCTCTCACTGCCCTCTTTTTCTCTTCTCAGTATATTATTTATTTGGTTTTGTCTCATCTTCTCTTTTTTTTTCCGATTTTTTGAAAATATTTGTTGCTTTTTTCTTTCACTCGCCATATCCTTTAAATACTAAATTTGTCTGTTCCATATCTTTTTTATTTATTAATTATCAGTTGGTTTTGTTTTTCATTGTCGTCTCTAACTGAGTGAAACTTTAGTGGAATCAATGAATATGTGATGAATAAATTCAAGATATTTGAATATCAGATTAGTTTGGAGGAAACAATTGTATTTATCAGTGCTTTTTTTAAATAATTTTAAATTATGAAATTTTTTGCTTTTGTTGATACATTCAATGATCACGTCTTTAACAATAATAAATTCAACGAAAGAAAGCAATTTTTAAAGGGAAACGTATTTGTAATTTTCAATTTTGTGTTCTATGAGTTGTACGTCTTACTGGATATTTAAGCTAAAATATTACATAATTTTTGGAATCAATCCAACATTTGTTATAAGTTTGTTGAAAATTACTAGTTATATATAATAATTCATTTAATTTCCTCAGCTTCTCTTATTTCTTCTAGTTAATGGTTAAATTGGGTGTAAAAAAGCTTGAAAAATTAAATTATGCAAGAACATTTTAAGCAGTACAATAGAGTATTGTGAAAATTTGGCGTGTGGAATTTTTGCTGTGAATTTTTATTTAGTAATCGGCTTCAATTCACTTACAATATATGTGGCTGATAAATTTAAATTTTAAAGTTTAATTTTGCAAAGCAAACTATTTGCAAAAATACATTTTTCCTGTGAAATTTTTACACTTATTGTGTTATTTTATTGGTTTAAAGTGTCTTCAAGTACCATGCAAATGATGTTATGTTAATGGTGATAGTAGTAATACTAATAATAATGATAATTAACAAAACATTAATCTGCCATATGTGTAATGTATTGTCACATAATTTATGTTTGCTTCTCGCAGTGACTTTGTTCATGTGTTTCGCTGTTATTTTTTCGATAAAAAAACAAAAACAAATAAAATTCAAATCTAATTTCCTCTCACATGCCATTCAGATGTGAAATTCAATTGGAATTAAAATAAAACGATTTTCCAGTGGAATGCATAAATACATTTGAGTCGTTTCCGGAATGAATGGGAGTTCCCGAGAATAGTGTTCAAGCAGAATAGTAAGCCATACGGAATAGGCTACGGACTGGAATGTAAGCAGCAACAGACAAATTGATGCGGTAAACTCAACTGAAACAATCAGAAATGTGAAGCAGGTAAGTTGATGCAGCAGTGGTGACTAGTGAAATGACCAGCATTTGTTATAAATTTAGGACACTTTCTAAACTTCCACTTTTTTTTACTTTGAAGGTAGAGAGTAGGTAAGGTGAAAAAATTTCATTTAAAACAATATAATAATACCTATTTGATCAGTGTCAGTAAAAAGAACGAGAAAAATTCCTTATCAATTCTTATCAATACAGGGCGATTAACTAGATGTCTTTTTTTTGCCTTAAAATAATATTGCTAATTGGAAAACATCACATAGCAGTTTTTAAAGAAAAAAAAATTTTGGAAATTTTTCTTTTTCGAAAATATGAAAGAGAAAATCAGAATAACATAGAAGATGCTAAAATACATTATTTCGGCAATGTACATGTGTGTGCATTTTTTTCCGACCATTTGAAATTGGTTATTTAAAAATAAAAGCAATGCAAGAAGTGAACATTTCAATTTTAGACTTTACCGGCCTACAATTTTTAATAATTTCATTTAACACGTCAATTATGTGGTAGTGTTTTTTGCAGTATTGTTTAAGTGTATAATTTAATTAGCATGTATTCAAACGATTTTTCTTTTTGAATTTTATTACAACAACGGACAAATTTTTTGCAATGATTTAATGCTAAAATAATACTTAAAATGGATTAAATTTATTTCAAATACATAAATTTGATAAAATTTTAAACATAACTTGATTAACACCAGTAACATCATCTCTCCTCCACTATCATTATCAACAGTATCCTCAGCACTACGATTGTAATTATCACAATCATGATCAAATCATCATCTAGCTAACATAAGCTTCTTCTTCCAGTGGAATGAATGGTGTTTGTCCACCATCTTCATGACCCTCTCGTTCATGCGACTCTTTCTTGTACTTACGATGTGTTCGTCTATTCTTTCGAGCAAAAAATATACGATCTTGTTCCTGTAAATAAGCAAATATACTAATAAAATATATGATACTAATAAATGTTGCAAAATTTTTCCGAAATTTAAAATTAATATTCGAAGGATTGGAAAAATGTTTATAGAAATTTAAACTTCGCTATCATCGTCATTCTCATCATCCTTCATTCCACACGATTCAGCATTGGGTAATCGCGACTCTTTCGCACTATCTTTCCATTCTATCAATTTCATGTATTTATATTCCAAACTAAAACTAGTAATGATAATAATAATAATTTAAAATTAAATTTTATTCAAAAACAAAAATATTTTTCTGTTAATTTTATTTTTTAAAATTTCATTTACACATAAGACATGCCGAGCATAAAAAGCAAACTTTTTTGCAGTTCTATCTGATGAATTAGACATAAAAGTAACCTTCGATTTCGCCGATAAGCCATAATAATAATAGCACATAGTATGATAACAGTTAGTATGATGCCCGAAATGAGAAACTGTAATCGTAAAGTAAGTGTTGTACACTGCTCCATGTGTTCCTTGCGTAATACAGTTGGTGAAATACAGTAACTAAAATTAATTTAACATTTATTTTAATTTTTATCAATATCAAATTAACATGAATTCAATCATTAAAATAACAAGTTTTCCTACCTTGCCGGTATAGTATGAACTGATTGCATCCCATTGATGCATTCACCCTTAATTACACTGTAGTCTTGATCAGTGCAAATAGGGCATGCATATGATGAATATATGATAATATGATATAAGCAACCATCACAAGTACCATCCGGACAATTTTTCGGAAGTTTTACCTAGCAAAAAAGAGAATAAAGGAAAAAAATTTGCATACAAGTTGTTTAATGTTTAAATTATTCATTTAGAACAAGAATTAATTTTGATTAAATTAAATATTTTATTAAAATAATTTCATCAATGTTCTGGTTATTTAAATTTAACTCCTCCCAACGAATTATTTAAAACTTAATTAAAATTTAATATGCGCATACTATTGGTTCGGCAATTTGTCGTGGATCACATTTTAGTGTGACAGCAGTGTGTACTCCATGCGAACAAAATTGTGTTGATGGAGCAGATGAACCAAAGAAGAAATTTATGTCTGGCGATTCATTCCTTGCACTGGTAGTATTTTCTTTAAAAAAAGAATATTAAATTTAAATCACGGAATTTTTAATCACTCAAGTACTGATTTAATTTCTTCTAAACAACGTCGTAAAATTATTGGACGAACCGATATTGTCAAATTCTTGATTCGTCAATTTGACATATTCGTTCAATTCTCTTTCGGGCGTTATAGCCAAAATTTTGTCACCAATTCTACAAATTATTTTTTTTAATAAATTTGCTTAATTTTGTTAAATAATGAATTTGCAGGTATTAAATTAAAAAAATTATTTGAATTAAAAAAAAGGACGAACTAGTCACCGACGTTTCCTCATCCTTTTCGAACATTTAAAATTTCTGAAATTGAAAAATTTTGAAGTTTTAAGTTCAAATATCGTTAATTGAAATAATAGAAATATTACGTACACGACAGGTGAAATGTAAAAACGACGTCGTGTAACATTTACGGTGGGTTGCATCGGGAAGGCCGTTAAACGACAAATGTAAGCATTTACTCTTTCAGTATTATCTTCTTCCTGTAAAGAATTTAAATTATCATTTCCACAATTAAAGCAATTAATTTAACAAAGAATTCAAAAAATTAATTGGCGCAATTTGCGTAGCTTATAGATGCAATTTCTTAGTTTTCAAAATTAAAGTCGTAGTATGTGTGTATGTGTTGAATAAAAAAGTTGAAAATTTGAAATAAAGCATTTTACTTGTTTTGTTTCCGGACTATGAGATAAAGAAGCATTTCCGTATTCCGATGATGCATAAATTTCCTTACAATTTGCACCACTTTCAGTTAAAAGTGAAATATTATATAAATGAAAGTACGATGCACCCTCACGTGCAAAAACTTTAACGCCTTCAGCCGTAAATGTTCTAAAATTAAAAAAAAAAAAACGGTTAACGAACTAAAATTTAATTCCAAATATTGCAGGTGATAAAGACATGTAAGCATATGCGAAAAAGAAAGGCGAAATTTTTCACCTAAAAAAAGATCATTTAAAAAAAATTTTTTTTAGCAATCACTATGAAAATATTTTAATCATAAAATTGATAACATCAGTTGGAAAGAACAATAGCCTAGGTAAGCTTAAATCCTTCCAGACAAATCAGAAATTTGTTTTAAATGAGAAAAATTAATTATAAAATCCTACAATTAGTTCAAAGAGGCAAAATGAATTGCAAAAGTTAATGTACCGGTTAAAAAAATAAGTAAAATTAAAATGATATGTTTTGTTGGTAGCAGAATTTTCCATTGTTAACGTGCCATCTGATACACATCTGATACGGTCGTAAGTGATAAGATTAGCGCCGCATGGTATACAACTTTTCACACCCATTCGATCGCTTGTGGTATTAAGCACCAATCCATTTGGACATTTCTTACATTCATTATTCTAAAATCAAAAAAAAAAAAATTCATTCCTCTTTTTTTTATTTGTTGTTGTTGTTGAAAGCTTCTAAATTTTGTTAATATGATGATATCATGATAACGATAATGATAATGATAATTAATAATAATAGCAATTGATAGAAAGTGAGATTTCACCCCTTTCAATTAATATTATTTTCATTCTATCAAAAAAATTAATGAATTAGTTTTTCTTTATGCTATTTATGAATAAAGGGGAAAAGAATAATTGAAAGGAAAATTTGAAAACACTTAAAATTTTGATTTAAAAAAAAAAAAGAAAGCTTACTGTTTCAGTGATGTATTCGCCAGCTAAGCAATGCACACATTTTCCGTTATATTTAGGACACTGCAAACACGTTGATGCGCCACCTGATTGTTCGCCCACATTTGTGACATTAATGCGATAAATAAATGCTCGATCTGTTGTGACATCCTCTTTTGTTGAGCTTCGTGATCTTACAATTACAAGAAAAATTGGTAAAAATTAATAAATTCTAATAAACATTTAAAATATATTAATTTACATATTATGCTACTATTATTCATTCATTCATTCATCACTATGCAATCATCAAACGCTTATGCTTATTCCTCAGATAATGATAATGATAATTGGACGGATGAAGAGGATTACATTACCTTATGAAAATGAATAAAAACTGTGTTGGATTTGATGAGACAACTGGATGGGAATATGATTGATAGTGCTGGGTGCCACTAAAATCAGCAAGAATGCGATAGTACGACTGATTTGGTGCATCCTAAAATTAAAAATAGTAATTGCATTTAACTATTTCACAGTGTACATAGCAAAATTTAAAGTTTTGAAAAATCCTATTAAACAAACTTCAATAAAATACAGCACACAGCTATCATCTGCACATTTCATTTCAAAATCAAATGTAACGTGCGCAATTGGATTGTGCGACGATATCGGCTCATCGAATGCAAGCAATGGATTTGAGAAGCCATGCGGAATTTGCAAGCCAAGCTCCAACGCAATGCCTCTCTCCTGTGTTGACGAACTTTGGATGACATTTCCAGATGGTATCCAGGAATTGTCAATTCCACAACTGATTGCATCACCTTAACTGGACATCAGGAATGGTCAATTTTACGGTAAATCGAGTGGAAGAAAAAGATGAAGGAAATGTCGCTAATTCTTAAATGCATCTTACATTTAGTTCTAAAAGAGCAAAAAAAAAAGGTGAATTTCGATTGTCAATTTAAATTTCATGCAAGCCACTCCATTCACTCAGCTTACTGAATTACAGTTTTGAAATTTATTCCATTTGGATGGCTGAAGAATGAAATATTTCTGAGCGACTACCTTCAATGATATATTCACATTTGGTGAACATATTTGTTGGAAGTGTATTCCAGATGATGTAGTGATAGCCGTAATTTGGTAACGTATCAATTGGACATTGATGACATTCTGAAGGCAAAATTAAAATCTCTCACTCTTCCATATCTTAAATTTAAACCTAAATCAATTGTTAAAGTTAGTTTGAAATTTAATGTTAATAAATGGCTTGTTTAAATGGAGGAAATACATTTGAAGAGAAGCTTACTACGCGTGCTATCTAATGATTACGTAAAAAATTTCCAAACTAACAAAAAAAATTTTTAATTAAAACTTAAATTAACGAATTTTGCTGTTCTCTACTGCATATTGTGGTGTGGTTTTTCAATATTTTAAAATAAATTCCTAAGATTAAAACCGAAAACCGAAAGGCAAAAAACCTTCGCCGTGCGAGTAATGATCCTTTTCGCAAAACACGCATTGACCAGTTCGGTTCAGATACATTCCCGGATTACATTTCGGACAGGGAATTTCACTACCAGTTTCCGGGATCTGCATATATATGATTGTTATCGGTTTGATATGTTTTCCTGTATTTCAATTTCAATTACAATAATTTCATCTAAACTAATCATTGAAATGTCCGTTTTTTTTTCATTTTTTTTTTCATCCCTCTTAGCTGGAAAACTTATGCATTTGTAGATTTAAGTTTGAATAATAAATCATAGGACAGAGAAAACAAATAGGGAAAGAGAGGGAGAGAGAGAAGGAGGAAAAAAGAAGATTTCTAGTTTCACCTTAACAGCGCCACTTAAATCATCGCGGCAAACATTTGGCTGTACTTTAACAAATGTCGTACGTGTTTTACCATTGACACACGGTTTTAGGACAGGATAGTAATCATTTAATGAACAAGTGGGTCGATTTATGCAAAATGTTGATCGAGCATCTGTTTGAAAATAATCTTTGAATGACTAATTAACACTCATCATTTATTCGTTAGCTAAATTATAATAAGATGATAAATTTCATTTTCATATGACAATTTCAAAGTTTATTTTAATTTAATTAATGATAAAGTCTTAGCATGTTTAGTATTATCAGGTAATTAACAGTAACATACGAGAATACTGCGATGCTGGACAACGGATACATTGCATTGATCCCGGTGGACTGTAATAGTCGGCATGACAAAAGCGACATTGGGTAGCTCCAATACCGCTGTACGTTCCACCAGGACATTTGCTACATTTTTCCACTTGTTCCAATCCTAAAATAAAAAAAAAGGGGGGGATTTGACACTTTGGTTGTTTGGAACTTTTATGCCAATTAGTGCTTCTTAATGAAATTTAAATTGGAAAATTCATTATATTCATGAGAGATATTAATATAAGTTAAACAAAGAGGAAAAAATGCTCAAATATAATTTTAATTTATCAATAGTAAGTGACTTAATTAGAATAAAACAGTTTAGTGAATTAATTAAAAACAAAACAGTCTAGTGAATTGATTAAAGCGAAACAGTTTATCAATTCTGTCGCTTGACAGAATGTTCTAATCGAAGATCATATTAATCCAACATTTATTAACTATTATAAGAATTTAACCGATACGGTAAGATAAACGAAATTATTTAGGACTTTACACTGTAAGCCTAATTTGAAAAATTCAAATATGAAAAATGCTAATATTTGTTTTTGTTAAGAAATGAAAATATATCTGATTAAAACAAAGCGGATAATTTTAATAGACTATGAAATATTGCTAAACAGGTTAATACCGTAAACATCGATATGTGAGATTATTATCAAGTCGTTGTTGTAAAAGGGATCCAACCGATACGTCATTACTGACCAACTGATAACGTTATGACCACTTTTTAGTTCAATTCGATCACGATGCCAATCACCACCATCTTCGAAACTTCCCTTCTTCACGGTATTTCCCATTAATTGCTTTATTTCGTCTCTGTAATTAAATTAAATATCTAAAATTTTAAATTCTTTTTTTTTGGTTGTTGAAATTAGCAAGAAAGAAAGCAAAGATTTATTTTAATTGGCTATTTTGTTGCAAAGCTTTTTCTTTTTTTTCGAAAAAAAAAACAAAATAAAAGTGTGCGTACTTATAGCTTCTGCATTTTTCATTCCTCACATCAACATTAAAAAGAAGTGCGCGATTATTACGTGGTAAACGGTACACGTATTCCACGTAACCTGGACGTACCAAATCAACGCTATAACTGAGCCTCGATAAACACGGAGAAGGCACATATATCAATTTTGAATTTTGCACAATCCAACCTTTCCTGAAAATTTTAAGAAGCGCAAATCATTCATTCCTTCACTGCATGAACAACGTTTAAAGAAAAAAGGAAAATAACAATTTCTGTTGGTTTCATGAATGATAAAATTAGAATTTACCCTGTTGGGCAGTCCTCGAATGATTTCATATTGACACCTACGTTTCTTTCCGGTAAAATGTTGACATTTTCCATTTCAAAATTTGGTGGAATTTGATCAAATGCATCATATCGAATGCCATTACCCAAGCTATAGGTACCTAGAATTATCATGAAATAATTTAAAACCAAAAAAATTCAATTTTTTTTAAACGAAATTTATGTAAAACATTAATGCAGCAAATTATTCAGCAAAAAGAATTAAAATAATTTTTTTTTAATTTTTTTTTTATTGCAAGGAGAGAGGGCGAAGTGTGGATGGTGGAATAAAATTAGTAGCATGGAAACCTTTTGGACAAAGTTGACATTGTTGGGTGACAATATCAAAATACATTCCAGGACTGCAGGTCGATGCTGAAACATATCTAATTGTTGTTTTCTCTTTATCAATAGTTATTATTGTTTCTGTGAGTGATATGATTTAATTTAAATTACAATTTAGTTAGTTTAGCATGAATAGATGGAGAGAGAACTAAATTTCGCATTTAAATTATAAAAAAAAGTTATCGAATTAAAATTTGTTTAGCAATAATTTAATTAATGATAATATAATTATAAAATTTTAATTGTAAAAAAAGTAAATTTTAAATTTTAATTGTTAAAAAAACATTAATTGTAAATTTGGAGAAAAATTTTTTTTTTTATTTTGAAAATGAGCAAAAAAACAGACAGCAATTTACTCGTATCGGTAATGGTACTCCATCATCGCACTCAAAATTAGCCATTTTTGGTACCACAACGCGCCATCGCTTTCCATTTTCATCACATCTCGTATATTCGTATTGGAAATCATCGAAAATACATTTCCTACCAAATGTGCATGATAATTCCATCCACCAAATAATTAATAACACAACAATACCTTAATGAAAATAATTATTAAACAATCATCTTTCCTTCTCTCTTTCTCTCTGTCTCTCCTCCTTTCTTTTTAGAGATGTAATTAATACAATTAGTAGTTATTAGCATTTAATATATAAGTACAATACCAGAATTCATCATTTTAGGACATTTGATAAGTAAAGCATGATAAGTATGCCATCGTAATAATGTGACGAAAATGTTCGATAGCTATGGATTTTATTCGTGAAACCCGACAATTATTTTCGATAAATTAATGCTGAAATATTTGTTCACTTCAAATTTATCAAATAACAAAAAAAATTAGCGAATTAAAAAAAACAAAACAAAAAAACGGAATGAAAAAGCTGATGATGGTGAGGATGGAACTAATTTATTAGGAATATTTTATAAAAAATATTAATGAAACCGTGTGTTCCCTTAAATATGCATCAATGGATAAAAATTCTTTTTCCATTAATTTTAATTAAATTAGAAAAAGGTTTAAAATTGTGTTAGACTAAAAATATTCCATTCAATAAAAATTAGCATAAAAAATATTACACTCTGAAATTTACCACTCATCAAAACCCAACGACCTCTCATCGTCTCCAATCTTTCCACCATGAAAAGATGTTTATTTTTATAAAATGAAATACTCCCTCTCTCATTAGCGAACAAATAGTGTAAATCGGTATTGTAGCGTAACTAACTATCATAAATATTCACAATCCTAATCATACCATTATTCCTTACATTAGTAAAAGGGAGAGAGAGAGAGAGAGGGAGAGAGAAGTAGAGAAAAAAGCAGGAAGGAGGAAGAAGGATGATAATGATGATGATGATAGGGTAGGAGGAATTAGCAAGTAAATTGTGAAGATGAAAGTATCCGGATCGGTTGCATGAGAAGGCTGATTAGCGGCATTTGGAGCATTTCCATAGAAGTGACCAATCAATTCAAGGCCTTAGCTAAGGGCCAAGAGTTGAACACTGTTTTGTTCTTTCCTCTTCTCGCACTTCTTCCTCATTTGCGCTTCTCCTTTCATTTCATTTCATTTTCTCACCTCAGCACACTCATCAATCATTAATTCCATTTCAGTCTTTGTTTCCTTCCTTTTTTTTTCTTCATATCAGCGCTAAATTCAGTTCATTTTTTTTTTGTAATAAAATTTTTGGAATTTATTATGAAAATTAACTGTGTACATTCGCTATTGCATCAAATGTCTCACCTGGCCGGGTCAGTAATAAGTAAATTTATAATTATTAGCATTTTAACTTTGATCCCATATATTCTTCACTTTAGATGATTGAAATAATTTCGAATAAACAGTTAATTATTGATATATAAGTTTCCTTTGTTATTTTTACAAAAAAGAAAATTTCTAATTTTTACGGTGAATTTTGTAACGAATGAATGTAGTGAAAAATATACGTTAAAAATGCATGTTGAAAAGTGTTTAGGATAAATGAGATGAGATGATAATTGCTAACCTTAACACGTCACTAATATCACTTATGAGACATTTCTTCAATAAATTTTCATCTATCGAATTAAAATTTCTTCCCTATTTGATTGGTGCTGTAATTTTAGCTATCGTTTCGTTTCGGTGTAAATAACACAGTAACAGTGATTTCTGTTGATTTGAACAAATTCTTCGGATGTTTCAAATTTGGATGAAAAAATTGGTGAAATTTGTCGACTGTTTACTAGAATCAAACAACAGTAAGAAAACTTTGCTTAATTCCTTTACAATTTTTGCAAAGTAAACTCAAATATAACTAGCTACTCATTTCACAACAAGCTGAACGATTACTCAAAATTACAATCTACTAGTAAAATACTGTTAAGTAAATAATGAATATTAATTTTGAATAAACCTACATATATATATATGCATTATTGAGCAATGCTTGTATCAATTTTTGACAGACAGATTAATGTTGAAAATAGAGGGGACATATGAGGGAGAGGGAATGAGTGTGAAATTTGAGACATATAGGAGCACTATCAATTATGCAAACTTTCCATGAGATATGGAATAAATTTGTCAAGCATTACATTAGTAAGAGTAAAATAATAATTTGTTGGATCACGTTGAGTGACTAGTATTGTTCACGTAAAGTTACGCAATTATAAAATAATGTAAATGTGAATGAAAATTAAAATATTCAATTGGAAATGAATCGGAACAAATAAAGTGAGGCATTCATGGCTATATCGTTGAAGCATTTTTGCGTCACTCACTCATTTCAGCTAGGCTCTTTAGGCTCGCTCTCTCTCTCCCTCTCTCTCTCTCTCTCTCTCCGTGTTTCCTTTTAGGACACCTACTCATCGATTGCAGTGGTTAATCAATTGTATGCATAAATGAGTCAACTCTTTCATCCTATGCTCTTTTCATTTAATTAGCTAAGTGTTTTCAATTTTGCACCGACTGTTAGCATCTGTTGAAGTGCAAAACATTAGTGATAAGGTGTAATCACTGGTGATAATGTATAATATGATCATACCAAATTAATTTCGTATATTTCAAATCATAGCACTAATTGTGGCCAATTTCACAGATAATTAACGCGTACATTTAAGGCATAACTTTTCCAAACGAATACATAAACATGATAACAGTAAAATTTGGCAAAAAAAATCTATGCATTCAATTTTTTAAATTTCACCTTATTGATAAATTTTATTGTTATTTTCAAAATTATCCAAGCAGTACTTTTGCATTCAACCAAAGATACGTCAAGAAGCTTTTCCGAAACTCACAAATTTTTATGCTAAGAATGAGGAAAAAAACAGCGGAATTAAATGGAGTTTTTCATGACACCAAAAAGTAATTCGTATTTTAAATTACCAAAGATTTGAAATTTTATAATTATTTCTAAAATAACACAAAGATAGAATGAAACACATGAGAAAACAAAGTATATTAAAAAAAAAAAAATTACACAGTGTATGCAAAAGACACGATAGGAAGTTAATTATTATAAAGATATCACATATTTCGATATAATCATTAACGTTCTCCTGAAACGATTAAATCGTCTTTTTAATTTTAATCCAAATAAAATCAATATTAATTTGAAATTTAACAAAGAAAAAGAAATAAATCTATCAGCTTGAAAATGATATTTTATAGAAAGAAGCATTTCGCTAAGCAATAATTTAACAAGGAAAAACAGCGGAAAAAAAATGACAATTTAAAACAAAAAATTAATTATTTCGGAACATTTTTTAAGCTCACTCTCACTTTTTTTCGCTCATTAATTATATCATAAATTCGTAATTTGTTTTCCCTTTCTCAATTTAGATATTTGCAAAAAAATAATTGATTGCGGGGAAATGTGATGAAAGAAAAAAAAAAGGCTTCACCTGACTTAAGCGTCAATCGATCACCTTTTCGAATATCGATAACGCTATCCCGTTCACTTATCATATCATCTGTTCGTAGTGATAACAGTTTGCCAAGTGCATGATCAGCACGGCTGATTTGTTGCGGTGTTTCATCAGCATCATGATTGTGCATATGTCTACGTAATGCATGAATTTCCGAAATCTTAAAAAAGCAAAAAAAAAATAAACAAAATTTTTTTTTGAAATGTTTAATTAAATGAAACAAAAGGAAAATAAATGAAAAAAAATGTCGAAAATTTTCGCTTCTTATTCATCGATCTAGTCATTGCATCAATAAATAAAAGAATAGATGAAATAACTAATTAAATATAAGCGTATGCTTTTTTTCTACGAAGAAAAATTAATTCAAAACATTTATTCCCAATTTTCCCACTGTTTGCTTATAAAATAATTTTAATGAAAGAACTTACTGATACGAACAAAACAATAAATATTAGATGAATATTGGTGTAGTAGCAACGCATTGGTAGAAATTTCCAAACGTTTTATGTAAACGTTTCCTCCCTGCAACAATTTCTTTTACTTTACGAACAGACAACACACACACACACACACACACACACACACACACACACACACACACACACACACACACACACACACACACACGCAAACACAGACACACATACACACACACGCACACGCACGCGTGAACACACACACGCACACGCAAACACAGACACACATACACGCACACACACACACACACACACACACACACACACACACACACACACACACACACATAAATGCAGCACACACGCAAAGACGATCAACCGATAAAAATTAGTACATCAATTACGATTGTTCATCTTCGGTCGATTTTTAAACTCAAAGATGTGCTAGAAAAATACGTACGTGTATGTATGTATGTATGTGTGTTTGTATACATTTTACTTTACTTATCCATTTTTACAATTTTTTAAATTAATTGGTTAAAATATAGGACACTTTACTTCTTTATTGAAATGATGCATTATTTGTTATATATTTTTATAATTTATTTAACACATAAAATTAAATGATTTAAAAGTTAAATTTTTTTTTTTTAAGAAAACAAAGAAAAAAAAGACGAAATTAGAACGAGCATCTTCATACAACAATGAGAGGAAAACTGTGCATTTGTTGCTTGTATTAATGTTCCGTTCGATTTTTCATCCTTTACGAACAGGTTTTTTTGCAATAAATTTCTTCCACGTATTATGCTCATTTCATATTTTCACAAATTATCCTTTAACCTTTCCCTCTTCTTCTCTCATCCTCTTTTTGCTCCTCCATATCCTTCTATCCATTGTTGCCGTTTTTTTTTCTTTGAAAAAAAAATAAACAAACAACTTTTATTAAAAAATGACCGAAAAAGATATAAGAGGAGCAGAGGAGGAAAAAAAAGGGAAAAAATTGAAGTGTGTGAATTTGGAATTGAAAAATTTTCATTGAAATAATGATAGCAAAATTATTAGTCCCATTTCTTTTGGCTTATTTTACAATGGCATTTCTTGTTTTTTTTTTCTTTCCCATTTCTCCACCAACATTTTGCAATAATCAAGACAAAAATGCTTCCTATAGCTAAGTTAACATTTATTTAAAATTTAATTTTAAATTTGACAACTATTCAATTTATGCACACCTCGGGGTAATCAAATTACGAAATACATTTTTCATTCTATTAGATTAATTTAAATTTATTTAATTAAAAGATGAAAATTAGCCATGTTGATTAACACTTAACGTAATACGCACTTTACGAGTAGTGTAACATACGGAGAGAAGCGTGGAAGAGATGATAATTATCATTCAAATCGTTTATCGTTTAAATATATCAAGCCGTTTATCAGTGATCCCAATCAGCTGGAACGTATGAGATCGAACTATCGCGAATACAATTCACTGATTTTATTCCACAAAATTTCAATGACTTCCCCAATTGCCTTCAATGCATTTCTTTTTTGATGAAAAAGAAATTTTGGGAATTGTTTGATAAATGCAGCATTTTATATTAATAATGTTTATCAATTGATCACTTTAAAATCCTTCAATTTACTCAACAACAAGCGCAGCAATAGAATCTAATTCGAATGCTATTTTATTTCTAAAATTTCAATGATAGCAATAACTTGAGATAAAGTCTTCTGTTTTAACTTTGGTGATAACAGTAACCGTTGTTTCAAATTTAGTGATAAGCACTCTTTAATTATACTTTAGTGTTAATTGAAGCAGTGCAATATCGTAAATGTAATATTATTTTCAATTTAACTGTTGCAGTTAGACGATACAAGTCTACATGCATTTCAATTCTTTAATAAAAATTAATGCAAATGTTGTTCTTGCATTGATAAAATGATAGGAGTGATAGGAGTAGTTTTAATGATCGTTTGTGCATGTGATTAGTAGTTCATGTTGCAACTCCCCAATCGAGTAATGTTATCCGTTTCAGTTAATAGTAATAATTTAAATATTACTTTTTTTTTTTTTTTTGAACTACTAAAATGAAACATTAAAAAAACAAAGAGAAAAAATGAGACGAAAGGTAGCAATAGAGAAAACGAGAAGGAGAAGGAGAGAGAGGGAGAGAGAAAGAAGGAGAGATTGAACGCAATTTGAAAAACAGAAAGATTTTATTGAGAAAAAAAAACAGTTAAATTCGTTCAATTTAGCTTGCTTTCTCACATGCACTACATTGATTTAATGGAACTGAAAATAATAGGACAAAAAAAACAGCTCTCTTTTAAAAATTGCAGAAGAAAAATGAATATTAAAAATTTTTAAAACAAAGTGTAACGTATGAATGTGTATCCGTGTGTGTGTGTGTGTGTGTGTTTGTATACGTGTTTACGTATGCACATATATGCGTGTACGTATGCATCTATTTGTCAAGACGTACACGTACACATGCTTAGGCTGAATTTGTTATTCAACGAGAAATGATAATTTCTCTCTTCTCATTGTTACTTCTTATTTTCCTAACATAAACTTCATTGATTGATATGTCATTTTTCAGCAAACGATGGAGGAAGAAAAAAAAAAGTTGTTTTAAAATTAGAAGGAAATTTTTCGCTTTCTTTTTAGTCATCGAACATCATTAAAGCTTGAGTGTTCCTATTAAAAAATTTTAACACTTCTAATTAATTGTTTTAAAATATGACCATATAGAAAATATTTTAACGTGAACTCTCTCTTTTTCTCTCCTCCCTCTCCCTTCCTCCCTGCATCGCCCTTTCTTTCTGCCATTGTTTTTGATCAATGAAAAAATTGCTAATTGCTAAATCATCCAGTATGATTTGAAGTTTAAATTGAATTATAAAATAAAATTTAATAAAGAACTAATGAGTAATGTAATATCGAAAATTCGTTTTAGCAGGAAATGTTTGCTCGAAAATGTCGCATAGATGGAAATGAAGCATATTTTTTTGTTATTTTATTTGTAACATTGCTAAATACAATTGACACATTAAATGATAATCCATTACTTTTACTTATATCAATGGATGGTTTTCGATATGATTTACTGAATGCAACATTTGTACCAAATATTTGGAAATTTGCCACCGAAGGTTTAGTTATTTTTAAATTTTTCAAATTTTCTTTCTTTTTTTGTTCTCTTACTTTTTTTTATCGATGAAAACATTTCTTTTAGGCTTTCATAAATCATAAATTCTATTACTGTACTTGTTTAAATCAAATTTATTATTGTTACTATTATCATTTGTTAGTAAAAGTACTCGATAATTAAATGATAGCGCCTAAAAATACATTTTAAACTTGCTGTTAATTAAGCAGATTAATTAGATATTCAATTATTAAAAAAAATTTTTGAACTTGAAAAATCTAAAAGTGGTTTTTACATTTTATTTGATATAAAATACAAATACTGTTTAATTTTTCATAATTATATTATTTGCAAATGAAGCGGCAAAAGAAAGTTAATTCATCATTAATAAAAAACAAAAAAAAAGGTTAAACCAAAAAATTCTTATATTACAAGAATATATCATAAATTCTACTATTTCACTCAATAAATTTCTTCACTGATAATTTGAAATTTTGATCATTTGAAGAATTAGAAGAAATTTTAAACTTTCAAGGTTTATATTTCAAAAATGGTTCGCATCCACAGTATCTCACCTATACGGCCCCAAATCATGCATCAATAGCTACAGGCCTTTTGGTTGAAAGTCATGGCATTGTTGGCAATTATTTTCACGATCCGACCACTAATACAACGTATATTTTATCACTCATTAAATTTTTAATGAGTAAAAAAGAGGACGAGAGAGAGGAAAGAGAGAGAGAGAGAAGAGGAGAGGGGAAGGTAAAAAAAAATTGCATTGTTTTCGAATATTTTCATTCATTTGACGCAATTACAAATCTTTTCAAAATTATCCATTCATTATTAGACACTATTATTCTATCATAATTATCACTTCATTTACGAAATAATTCCTTTTATTATTAAGGCTCCTAATTAGCAAAATTATCGTTAATTGATCCAACATTTTCCCAATTTCTACTAAGTACTGTTTAAGAATGGAATTAAATTGCAATGGCAGTTTTTAATTAATTTTGTGACTGGTAATTTTTATTTCTTATCAAAAATTGCTGTTAGGTTTTACTGAAAAAGTCATTACATTAATTGTTAAAGTCATTTCAAATGGAAACTTATTAAAGTTATTTACCAAAATTCACAGCTTTATATATTATTCAAAACACTTACTTATAAACTTAAATTTTAAGTTAAAATTTTTACGCCTAAAGGTTTTTATATCTACCATATGCACACATATATGACAATTAAGGTTTGATATATTCAATTCAACGCAAAAAAAAGGAGCGCTGAACGACTCGCTGATGGGACATTTCTACAACGGTGAACCGATATGGCTCACCAATGAACGAGGTGGTTATGGAAGGCGTTCAGCAACAATATATTGGCCAACCGGAAGTGGACATTGGCCATCTGCACCACATAAGCCTACCTTATACAAGTAAATCATTTCATTGATCATGCGTTTTAACAATGCATTTAAATTTTAACTTATGCATTTTAACTATGCATCACTTAAATGAACGATTTATGCAATTTCTCCTATTATCTCATCCAATCTTATTTATCTCTTTTTGACACTAATAACTATTTTCATCCATTTCCTTCAAATTATTTTGATTTATTTCTATGTGATTGATCAAACAAAAATTTCCCAAAACATTTTATTATTATAATTATTATTTTTTTGTTTCAAAAATATAGGCCATGGTTGGTGTATAAAAATTTATCGCAATGGATGAATGATTTTGACGAAATTGTGGAATTATTTACGCGTAAAAAAGATCCTTACAATTTTATTGCATGGTAAGTGTACTGTTTTTAATATTACATGTTTTACTTGAACATCAATTTTTTGGTTTGTATTAGAATTTAATTATCATTTATTGAGATAATTAACAATTAGAAGAAAATGAATTTGTGCAATTTAACAAATTCGGCAAAAATATACATTTTGTCTAACAAAATATAAATTATTTTCTAGAAAGAAATCAATCATAAATTAACTAGTGTACTCAACGCTTAGTGATAAAACGACAGAAATGATTGTGTGATGATAAATGCTTGGAAAATTATAACAATTGAACGGTTGCACTTTGAAGGTACATTTCTGAACCGGATCATTTCCTGCATTTCAATGGATTTAAAAATGGTAAACTAAATGAAAAGATGAAAGATTTGGATTTGATAGTCAAATATATCAGTGATAAGTTAAAAGATAATTCAGATCTCGCAAAGCGACTAAATATTATTCTAACCGCTGATCATGGACATGCTGAGGTGTTCTTTGTATGGATACTTTTTGCTTTAGCTTATTTAATTTGATAAGCTAAAATTTCATTCCTTTTCAATCATATATTCACGTAACTTTAAAACAATTTTATTGAAAGAATTTATGTAATCTTTTTTAACATCTATAAATCTAATTGCATTGAATGTCCATATTCCCCTAATTTATCAAAGGAAAATTGTTGACTTAACTGAACGAACAGTTATCAGCTACTAATAAAATGGAAAATAAGATTGCATAATTAAACAAAAACCTTTAAAAAAAGTTTCGTGAATTTTTAATTTTGTTTTATGTGCTGCTGCGGTCATTGATTTCAAAGGACGTAATTAAGCTAAAATTTTGCTACGACGTTCTTCTATTCATTGCCATTATTACTCACTGTTTATTATTACTATTGTTATTATTATTACTAATTTTATTATTATTATTATTAATTATTATTTATTATTATCATTTGTTGTTATGAATTACTATGATTATTAACTACTATTGTTGCTATGAATATCATTCCAAAAATTTTTATTCCCATAAAATTAAGTAATTAAATAATAGCAATGCATTATTGCCCTTAGTAAATCGTAAAATGATTAGCATGGTTTATTTAATTAATTATTTTTCGTCTTATTGCACCTCTTTTTTTTAAATTTCGTTTTTATCATTATCGTTATGACTGTAATTTATGTGCGTTGTAGATTGAACGCGCCTCAAATGTATTATGTTTGGTAGAAGTGATCAATATTGACGGACTTGTATTTGGTGATCGAATGATTTACGTTAAAAATGCCGATCGAAGACGTCAAGTTTATAACGCTTTAAAGAGAGCAATTGAAGATGGTCATTATCGCGTCAAATTGTACTATAAAAAAGTAAATTAATTCTAATTTTACGCTTTGAAAATTATCGAATGATAGTTTTAAGCATCTGAAATTGAACAATTAACAAAATATTAGCTTAAACAACTAACATTTTAACTGTACACCGAGGCACATTTATTGCTATTCTATATCAAAAGTTCAATTTCATTTAAACTATGTTGAAAATAACACACATCATTCATCTATTATTCGACAAATCCTAAAATTTAACTGTAATTCTTAATGCTTTTCTTTTTTTAGCTAATCACTTGTTAAACTATTCTTATTTAATAAACAAAACAATTCATCCATTACTTTCTATAATGAAAAGATTTTTTTTTTAAGTTGAGATTTTAATTACTTCCAGGATGTACCAGTGGAATATGGGTATTCAAAGAATGATAGGATTGGTGATATATTATTGGAGCCTGAACCTGGTTATAATGTTCGTGTTAAATGCTCACATAAAGTTAGTGTTTTTTATTTTTTATTTTTAAAACACAATAAAGTGTAAGTTCATTTTTCCTCACTTATTTAATTCTTAACAAATTGTGTTATTCATTGCTGATTAGAGCCTGAACGGTTTGGAACCGTTTCATTTTGCATCACACGGGATGAATCCGAATCATTGGACGATGAAATCTATTCTAATCATGAAAGGACCAATATTTAAAGAAAATTATCAGGTTAGTATTACAGATAATATTTTATTTCATATTTTTCGATTTGTTTAAAATTGTTTGTCGCCTTCACCTTTATCCTTTTGATATCATTATATCACACTTTCATTACTCGACCTAAAATATTGCTATAACATTTCGTAATAAATTTAAATGATAAAATCAAAAACAAAAAGCTGAAATTGATTTGAACTCCTAAAATTTCATAAAACATCATTGACTTTTTTAAGACTTTTTTAATTTTTAACAGATTGCTGGAGCGGCAAACAACCTTGACTTATATCCGCTGATGTGTTATATTTTGGGTGTGGTGCCAGCACCAAATAATGGTACCTTACAGCACATGTTGGAAGTATTAAAAGTACCAGTCGCATCAATGCATTCATTGCCAACTAACGAAATCGAAGTTATTAAAATTTTTTGAAAATTATAAAAGCTATTTATTCTAGGTTAAAGTTGTTAAATGATGAAGTAGGGGGTAGGAACGGAATTTGTCAACTTTTCATTTTTTTTTTTGTTCGTTTGCTTGCAAAAATTGGATGAAAGCGCTTAAAAATGTAACAAGCGAACAGCTTTCACGGAAAATTTTAAGAAATACAAGCAATACGTTTAAATGATTTAAAAAGATTAAATTAATTAGCTTACTAGAAAACAGGAATTTCTTTGTTAATACTTCTTTCCTCAATTAATATATTTGCTATTTTCCATACATTATTTAATTCATTCTTTCTCTTCATTTGTAAAAACATTAAATTTCTTACGAATGAATAAAATTTAAGATAACAGTTGGAGGCAGAAAAGGAAAAAAAATTTTTGAAAAAAAAAACAAGAAAACGAAACCCTACCACTGATCGTTTCCATTGATTCTAAACATTAAGTAGCAAAAGGAAAAAATTTATTAATCTTGTCTTAGCTAATAAATTAACTGAAAAAAAAACAATTTTTGATTTAAACAATTTTAATTTCACTTATTCCCCTTTTTTTCAGTTCCTAACAATAATTGTATGTGGTGGACCGATATTAACATTTCTAATTTTTTTAATTATGCTAAGCCGACAACAAAGGCATCGTTCGTTAACAGATAGGCATAAGTATTACCCGCTCATTCACAAATTCGATCATGATGTTGCCGATTCGGTGGATGAGAATTGCAATCTGGAAGATGAATTATGATACCTTTTTTCTCTATTTCATAAATTAAAAAATTTGTGTAAAATACGAAAATACGAATTTGTTAATAGTATTAATAAGCGAAGTCATGATAAACTATCATACTTTATGAAATTAATGTGTGTTTTCCTCCGGAAAGGTGTGCAAATTAATCAAATAATTAATTTGCATTGAGAAAGTTATATGTGAACTGGCTAATTAATATTAATTAAAAATAAATTTTTTCTATTTGGCTAATAGTGAATAATAATTTTTGATGTTGTCGTGTTGTTGTTCAGTGCATGAATGCGTGATTGATTTCCTTTTTCCAATTGATACTATGAAAACCGTAAATAAAAGAATTATATTTACGTGTAAATGAAAGAATGAATGTAAAATTTACGAAGCATATTCCACAATATATGCAGACAGAGAGGAAGAGGGAAATTACGCTTGAATTTCACGCAGAAATTTCACGTAGAAACGAGCGAAAAATCGAAACGTATTGTATTTTGTAAAAATATCAAATAGCGAATTATAAAAATTCACAAAGGCAATAACGAACCAAAGCACAGAACGCGTACAATGGAATGAGTTGCACAACGCAACGGCAAAACGTGAATGAATACATCGACGTGTGGATGACTGTGTGACGGTGAGCGGAGGCTATTTTGGCCAGTGGCCATCTGCTATGGATGTGCACCGGTGTCCAATTGGCATCATGTCTCGCATTATACGTTTTTTAATTGGTGACGAAATTTGGACATCCTCACACATCGTTGTTTTTTCATTCACATTTATAAGGTGCGTGGTTTGGTTGAATTCAGATGATAAAATTAGCATAATTTATTTCAACTAATTAAAGTCTAGTTAAAGACATACGAACTGATATTTAATACATAGCAATCATGCTGTAGTAATGATTGCTGTAGTGATAAAATGAAATAAGTTAATCTAATTAAAATTACATTTTCCCCTTCATCTCACCACATATTTCCTTTTGTCGATGTATCTATGCTGATGATATGGCACTTACCTTTCAGTTATGCATTAGTGCACGCGTCACGCAAAACGTTAAGCACTGTAAAACAGTCTCTTATCATTGAATGGACTGATAACAGCACCCATGAGCAACCATTATTTCCTGATAAGCACACAGCAGAGGGATTCTTAGCATTCCTCGATGGAGCATTTCTTGGCGCATATGCTCTGGTGCGTATTTCTTTTCTATTTCGGATTTGAAGGGACGATAATTTTCCGAAATGTTTGAGAAGTTAGCACTGTTATTTGCAGGGTCTTTATGCAGGCGGTACATTGGGAGATCGTTATAATCCGACAAAAGTACTTGCTCTTGGCATGTGGACATCATCTACTACCGTAAGCTTACTATATGTAAAATTTCTTTTGACTTAATGTGTCAGTGATAATGAATCATTAACCGAATCTATCTAAAATAGTAGATACGAAATAAACATTTGACTTGATATTTAAGAAAGGGAAAATGGTTTTACAAATCAACGGCACTCAAAATACTTTACATAAAAAGAGAAATGTGATATTGAGATGCTTTATTTTACTGGTTCAATGTAGCTACACTTGACGCAGCATTAAATTCCACTTGCATATGAAGTATTAGGTCAGTAACCTAAATGATCAGCTGCATAATCTTGATTAATTTTTCAACATATGAACAGTTATTTTTGAAGGTATTTTTGTTCGGAATGCTCAAATGGTTAACATTTCGTTCGCCATTATATTACGCTGCAACATGGATTGCGTGTGGTTTATTTCAGTCGGTTGCTTGGCCTACTGAAGTATGTTTTTCATATTTGCTTGGAAAATTCGTTTCATTTACAACTTGTTTTCAAAATAGCTGCTTGTTTAAATGCCTTGATCTCAAATGAAATCTTTTGAATTAAGTTAATCTCATTTGGTTATTTTTTCCATTCTCTGCTTTCGTGAAGATGGCCTTATTAATAAGTTAACGGAACTAGAGACAACCCTTGTATTTCCTGTGCACTGAAATATGGTATTGATCATAGATCTCAATTATGGGTAATTGGTTTGGGCATAATAGTCGTGGTGCTGTTATGGGACTGTGGTCAGCATGCGCTTCAGTTGGAAATATAATAGGCACACTGGTTTCGTCTCATACAGTACAGCTAGGATACGAAGTAAGTCATTGAATATTGAAGTAGAAACGTTTTTTCGAAAAATTTTCTTTATCGCTTACTATCAGTCATTCTCCTGTGTGGAGTGTAACTGTACCCCGGTCCTTTATTTACAGTCTATTTAACAGTTAGTCCTTTATAAGCTATAGTTAATTAATGAGCCATGACTGCATCTTAACATTAATAGATTCATACCAATTTCAGTATTCATTTGCTGCAAATGCCTGTTCGCTTTTTTGTGGAGGATTTTTCATCTATTATTTTTTGCCATCGCGAATTAGTCACGGTATTTTTCAGAATTATTTGTGGATTTGTTGGTTATTGAATTAGATTTGATTACACATGCATACTAATACCTTCCATTACTTTTCCCTGTACGATTTGTTCGAAGCTCATTACTGTTCTGATTAAAAGATACAAATTTTCTAGGAAAAGACTGCCCAATCATTCAGTGTAGTGCATCTTCTGATTATGTAATGACGGGTACTGTCAAACACCAACTTCTCGAAAAAGACAACGATGTAAACCGTTTAATTATTCTAATCTACCTCCCATTTAGCATATAGTGGGTAGCAGAGGTAGACTTTACTTGAATTAATGTTAAGTTGTGTGTTTTATATAGAGCACGACGCTGTAGTTTCTGTGGCGGATGGCTTGGAACGACCAAGGGCAATCAGTTTTTGGAAAGCTTGGTGTCTTCCAGGTGTCGCTGCTGTGCGTTTTGTTGTTATTTTTCTCTCAACAAATAAGCCAGTAAAACCTTTGAATATCCATTAATAATCATATTGGTCATATATTTCAGTATTCTTTGGCATATGCATGCCTCAAGATGGTTAATTATTCATTTTTCTTCTGGTTACCATTCTATCTTCATTCTCATTTTGGATGGAAGGAATCCGTTGCTGATGAACTATCCACGTGGTACGATATAGGCGGTATTGTTGCTGCAATTGTTGCTGGAATTGCTTCTGTGAGTTACCGAACTTCTATTTCTGTCCGTAAAGGACATCGGTTAAATTATATTTAAAAAGATGGGTGTGAATTTGTTCCTGAACAATTCATGTTTTTTATTTTAGGATCATTTCTCATCACGCACCCCAGTTTTGACATGCATGCTAATTCTCTCAATGGGATCCTTGTTTGCTTATGCTAGTAAGTCCTAATTATTTAAATTTTATATTATAGTTGAGAACTCCATTTCTTGGGTGGAAAGGTTGGTGATATATGCCTTATGTTTTATTTCATGCATTTCCGTACACTTCGACAGTTATATATCTGCGCCGCGAATAAGTACAAGAGATATAGGAAAAGAAGGCATAGACATGTTAAATTTAGCTTGGTGAAAGTAATAGGATAAATGAAGATTAGGTGTTGCTTTAAAATATATAAAAATCTGAAAAAATCTGATAAAGATACTGGTGATGTCTTGGCAGCTTAGTCATTTAATGGGCGGAATTATCATATTTTTTAGATTCACCAGGTAGTGTATCGGTCAATTCTTTCATGATGGCATTAACCGGGTTTTTCATCGGTGGACCAGCTAATCTAATATCGTCTGCAGTTTCTGCTGATCTTGGTCAGTTTTTTTTGTTTCATAAGATTTTTTAATGTGCATCCGTAGAGATGAACTTCACTTCTGCGAATGTCAAACACATTTAGTAAAAGACGATGGTATTCCAGGGAAGGCTGAACAAATCAGAGGATCATCGGAGGCACTGAGTACAGTTACAGGTATCATTGATGGGACTGGCAGTGTTGGTGCAGGAATTGGTCAGCTTCTTATTCCAGAAATTGAAGCTATGTTCGATTGGACAGCTGTCTTCTATGGTTTTATTGTTATGGTACTGAATATTTTGCTTACATAATTTATACTTAAAGTTTGAACAGAATTTTTGGATTAAAAATTTGGGACAATATTATGTGACAGTAATGATATTTCCACCAACTTGGGTGTATTTGGGAAAAATTTTTATTGTAGTTTTTAAATTGCAGATGCTATGTACAGTTCTGTGTTTGGCACCACTTTTGTGGAAAGACATAGTCAGCAGACGAAATTTGCGATATGTACATCTGCATTCTGAGGACAGTAATGAATCGTTAAGATCGTATTTCGATAGTGCTGTGGATCAAACTATGGACACTTCACAGTTAGCAGTAAGAGCCAGGCATCGAAATTCACCAAATTAGTGCAGTCTGCCTGAATTCCATTGATCATTTGCACTCCTTTCTTTCCAAATTAAGGAATGTCAGATGTAGAATTTTTGGTTAGCGGTTCTGCCCTTGTTAATAGTGCCATCATGAATTGGTTGTTGATAAATGTAAATATTTAACAATGTGGAGTGATACTGATGGTTCGAATTTCGTTTGTACTTCAAATAACATATCTTTTTATTTATGAGTAACTAAATTGAATGTTTCCATTGCTGTGTACCAAGTGTTTATTTCGGGCTAATTGTGGGTGAAATTTATAATGGAAGTATGGTTAATTATCATTTCTGCTGGACGAATTTCTGGTTATTTCTTTTACCGCGTTTTCTCGTATCGTTCGGTAATGAACGTTTATTTGGCTGAAAATTTTTTTCAATAGAACTAACGTTTTTCGTGCAACCATGAGCGACAAAACCTTACGTAATTGATAATGCGTTTGACTTACTTTACTGAAAGCAGGAATGAAGCGGAAATTTGATAATATCTAAAACACTTTTAGATATTTGTTGGATTTCTGAACTGGTATATGCATTGCGGAATGCAAACTGCATTGTATCAGATAGTTAATAGAGCAATACAATAAAAAAAGAAAGGGCCACTTCATGTTATACAAAGAGTGGAATAAAATTGAATATTTGAAATAAAGCAATCGGGTGTATGTCTGTGAAAGTAATGAAATAAAGGAAGGCATCATTATTTTGATTGCATCTATTATAGCAACAGGCCGCACATCTTTTTTGCATAAATAGAATACAATAAAGTGTATTCACATATCTTTTCATAATTAAATTAAAAAAAATAGTTCATTGACTACGGGTGAGTTTGTGAGCTGACTAATTGGCTAGTAGATTTGCTGTTGTTATTATCGTCTTATATTTTAAGAAACACGAAGATTTCCAGGTCTAAAGGCATCATATCGCAACTGATTATTTAAGGCATATTGTAGCATGTAAAGCAACTGGCTTATGTTGCCCAACGAATTTTTTCTCCGCTACCAATCCATAATATAGGCCAGATGCACAAAATGAATCCTATAAAACGAAAAATGAAATAAAAGGAATATTTCCAAAGTTGTAAAATCAAACATAAAGTTTATATAAACGGCTGAAATGAATAGAAGACATTAAGCTGATGTGCTTCGTAATACATTGTGTACCATACAGATGAACTAAATATTCCTAAACTAATTGTTTTAATTTAATTTTTCAAGCTAAGCTATATTTCGATTGTAATTAGGTTGCTGAGGAAACTTACATGTCTGAATAAGTCGTTCAATTTTTCATTATACAATACACGGTCAGCCCATGCCGGGCATAAATTCTTCATGAATTCCTCCTTTTCCGTTGCCTTACTTATACCATAATGGCGTGATGGCTTTAAAAAGTAATTAGTTTTGTACGATAGCTTTTAACAATTATACTCTAAAAAAAATCATTAATTCTACAAAATAATTAGGTGATTATGTGAGCAATTTCAAAAATTACAATTGTTTCCCTTCGTAAAACTGTTCATTTTTTATTGGATAAAAATTTTACTGAATGAAAGGATTGAAGAAGTTACGATTACCTGGAAAAATACAGACTCTTCCAGTAATTTACCGGCGAAAACAACCTGTGCAAGTTCACCATTGTACTTCTTGACCATTTGTCCTCTACCGAGACGGAAGAACCAATCATGTATGGAATGAAGGTCGAAACGATGGGTTTCCACAGTTAGCACACTCTTTAATATCGCAATATTAATCATACGAACATTTCACATTTTTTAGTAATTCAAATATTAGTCAAAATCATTTCCTATAACTACGGAAAAAGTGGGAGAACTGTCTTGAAACTTGAAAAGTTAAAATCTCTATTAGCAATTAAATACGTATCGCAACTTCAATACCGGTACATACTCTAGGGGCTTCGCTTTCCTAGCAAGTTTTGAAATCATTTATAATTTATTTAAGACAACTAATTAATCAATATACCACATTGACACTTTTCTTAGTAATATTCATGCAATTAAAATAATGGCGTGTAAAATTTACCCGTCCGTGACGATCACGCTGCTCAATACCTTCCAATCTGCCATCAGAATTTTTTCTTGCATAACTAGTAGCTCTTTGAGTATTTGCCATATCCTCGACAAATAAATAATTTTAATAAAATAAAAAAAAAAGCAATGATAATTTTTTTTAAGCTTCCTAAAGTAATTTGTGAATGAATTTCAAAAAGAAAAAAAAAACATACACTAAGTAGATGTGTTTCAAATAGTTGTGCATTGAAAGCACCTGCAACAAGAACTGAATCGTCTTTTAATCCTTCCGATTCAATCCTAAATATTTCTATTATAGTTCATCTTATAATTTCCTTTTGAAAAATATTTCGTTCAAATATTCCCGAAATTTTCATCAATTTTTGCAACGTATAGATTGCATTGAAAAAAAAACCTGTTCATATATGATAATTTCATGATTCACCACTAACAAATTTGTATTTTTGGTAGCAGAATTGAACAGCTAATATTGAAGAAATCAATAAATTATAGGATTAAAAAAAAGTGGAAAAAAAAACGAACACTTTAAGCAAAATATCAATTTGATTTCGTCGTAATCGTGCAGCTTTGGTTGTTTCAGGCTGTACGAAAAGAAAACAAAACAAAAAGTATTAACATTCAGTTAATCGAACTTTTGCTTTCCAATGCTTAAATTCTGCACACTAAGATTTGAGAGTTTTAGTTAGTGTGATATTAAAATATATTTCCTTATAACTTTTCTTTGTATGAATTTACATTTGAATTATTTGATAATTAATTGATTAAGAGAAAGTTATTGACAAATTATTTATTTACCTGTTCAACGAGTTCCTTAATATCTTCAAAAGGTACGGTATGTAAGCTAAGATTCACAAATGTAAAATCACGACCATAAATACGGAAACGTGACATCAAATAACCGTTTTGCACGGAGTTTTTTCCACCAGATTTCTCATTCCGTTGACTATCATTGCGCTGAAAAGACAACGAAATATTTCAAATGTAAATTAAAATTTTTGCGAAAATTACAAAGATAGATCCAGCAAATTCTATGGAATTTATTGAATAATTTTCTTTTTTTCGCCAATGAATAAGATGAATAAATTTAATAAGAAAAGATAAAAATAAAACTGGCACATCCTACATTCTACACACCCTTCTATTTATCAGAAATTGGTGCATTTAATAAAATTCCATTTTAAGCCTAATTTTTTAGAAACATACGTAAAAATCTCCTTCATAACGTAAGGAGTAATTAGAAGCAGAGCTGGAAGCATTACTAAATGTACTGGAAATAAATCCATCACATTCTCGAGCACCAATTTCATATTGATGACCTGGACGTAGACTTTTATAGCCGCTATTGCTGTAACGATCAAACGATTCCACTTCATCATGATTACGAAACAGGTAAATTGATCCAAGACCCTGGAAAGAAAAAAACTTTTTCGACTTTTTCCGAAAAGATATTACTCAGTTTAGTCTAGAACATCGCGTAAATTACTAATTAATCAGGTGGTTTGCTCGTTAAACTTTGCTAATTTTGAATAAGCCCTCCAGTTCGTTGTTTTTTTTCCATCAAAAGTTTTTTCCAGTTTTTTCATTCAATACATTCGATTCTAAAAAGAAACAAGGAGTTGCGAAACACTCATTCACTTGACATTATCATATTTCATTTATGAAATGCTTAGTATTAGATGAAGCATACCAAAAGTTAATTTTAGTATCATTGAAACTAAAGCATCAGCATTATTTCGTTTCTTTTTCTCCACACAAAAAAAAGCGTAGATGTTTTAAAATGTACCGTTTCATGAGTGTCAAAATATGAACGACTGGTATTAAATAAATTTTGGACCTCGGATGCATCGTATAATACGCTAAAAGAAAATGATACAATTGTTTTAACATTAAATTTGCATTAAATTCAAAAATCTAATTAAAAGAAATATAAGTAACATCAACAGTTATATGATTCAATTGCAACTGCTGTAACTTCCTTCTTTCTTTTCCAATTTTCGTATCTTCCGGATCAAACATGTTTCATGCCCGTATCATAGAGCTATGAAGCATGAGCATTCCGAAATTCATACAATTTCCATTATCAAATGACATTTGCCCTTTTTAAATAGGAATTTCAATCAACATTTATTTGGTGCAAAATAAGAATGGCAATAATAATTAATAATTAATAATAATAATAATAATAATAATAATAATAATAATAATAATAATAATAATAATAATAATAATAATAATAATAATAATAATAATAATAATAATAATAATAATAATAATAATAATAATAATAATAATAATAATAATAATAATAATAATAATAATAATAATAATAATAATAATAATAATAATAATAATAATAATAATAATAATAATAATAATAATAATAATAATAATAATAATAATAATAATAATAATAATAATAATAATAATAATAATAATAATAATAATAATAATAATAATAATAATAATAATAATAATAATAATAATAATAATAATAATAATAATAATAATAATAATAATAATAATAATAATAATAATAATAATAATAATAATAATAATAATAATTAATAATAATAATTAATAATAATAATAATAATAATAATAATAATAATAATAATAATAATAATAATAATAATAATAATAATAATAATAATAATAATAATAATAATAATAATAATAATAATAATAATAATAATAATAATAATAATAATAATAATAATAATAATAATAATAATAATAATAATAATAATAATAATAATAATAATAATAATAATAATAATAATAATAATAATAATAATAATAATAATAATAATAATAATAATAATAATAATAATAATAATAATAATAATAATAATAATAATAATAATAATAATAATAATAATAATAATAATAATAATAATAATAATAATAATAATAATAATAATAATAATAATAATAATAATAATAATAATAATAATAATAATAATAATAATAATAATAATAATAATAATAATAATAATAATAATAATAATAATAATAATAATAATAATAATAATAATAATAATAATAATAATAATAATAATAATAATAATAATAATAATAATAATAATAATAATAATAATAATAATAATAATAATAATAATAATAATAGTAATAGTAATAGTAATAGTAATAGTAATATCATGACATTCCTTACAATAAAGTAATTAGATCGGATATGTCAAAAAGTAGCTGCACTAAACTAATATGTGATAATATCGCTACTCACACACCCATAATTTACCGATTTTTCGTTCCTTTCTTTTCTTTTTTTGCATAATATAATAAAATAACCTTTTTAAAATTTTATTAGAAAGAATGTCAGGATTTTCAGCGTTACGCAATCCTTGTACATGTATAATTGCAAATTCCGGCTTTTGCTAAATTTCCTTGGCAACTTCAGTACACCATTGCTTCAATAAATTATCCTGAAATTAGCTTATTTTTCACTGATAATTTATAGCAAAATTTAGAATTATAAAAAATTTGATTAAATTTTGCGAATTTTTTCTTTTCAAATCTAGCTCAACATATTATTAGCCTGGTAGCAGTGCTTGCCATGGCAAAATTAGTGTATTATTTATTTTAAAACTGCGAAAGAATATTATTTGTGCATATCAACAATTGCGATATGCGCACTTGATAATTTGTTCAAACTGGTAGCAGTAAATTTGTCCCTTCAACAACAGCAAATGACTTGTGACAAAAATGAAAGAAAAATTGAGTTAAACCCTAGTTAGATTATAATACATTAATTAGGATTTAAATTTTACAAATATGAAATTTGTTACACACTTTGATTAGATGAAGGAGGCAAAAAAGTATGTTCAAAAAAAGTGAAAAGTAAAGGAAAATTGCTAAAGTTACCTTGTTATCAATTTTATCACTCAAAATTATCTCCAATCATTGAATTCTTTTGTTTAATTGGGTTATAACAAAAAAATGGATGATAAAAAGTTTTTTGAAAAACCCAATAACTATCTTATCATTTCAAACATTTCCAATCATTAAACTGTCAATTTTAAATTTTGTAAAACAAAAACTTAGGGCGCAAATGTATGACAGATCAAAGGTTAACGAATCAATTATAATAGACAATGGAAAACTTTTCGTAAGTGCCATCAATCAATCATATATCACTCCGGAAATGGGACAAGTTCCAGGAGGATGGAGAAGGAGTAAATCAGTGTGTCGGATGAAGCGATCAGGAAGGCACGGAATGTGGTAAAAATAGGACAGAAATTGGAAATTGTTGATAGCAAATATCGGTAATGATTTTATATTTCTTTTGTACTTTTTTTTTTTAATTCATTCATTCATTCTTATTTTCTCTCTCTCTTTTTCTCTTTGTTTAATATTCAAATTTTACATTGCATTTTATTCTTTAAAAATTTTTCATCAATTTGATTCCCAATTTGGTTAAAATGAAAGTGCATGAGGGATTTTTTGAAGCTTTTTTATGTTGAAAACACAATAAATGACAGGCTGTTTGTTTGATAGTTCAGACAAATCACGGTAGATCGGTGAAAATTTTGCTAATTTTTTTTTTTGATAATTGAGTGGAAATAAATTTCCTGTTGCATAATACTGGAAGACAGCAAGAGCGAAAGAGGGAGAGAGAGAGAGAGAGAGAGAGGAAAAGAAGAAATGAAAGAAAGAGAATGAAATAGATGAATTTTGTGGAGGATTTTTTTCTCATTTGTTGCACGTTAATAGAATTAAGAAATCTGTTTCAGAAAATGCAAGATCACTTTTTTCTTTTCTTATTTTCACTTTTTTTTTTACTTACGTGTATAACAGAAACATATACAGAAACATATAGGTGCACGTACACGTAAACGAAAGTTACTTATGATTCATTTATCATTGTAGTAGAGTGAATGCTAATTGTCATAATGAGGAATGACTCACATCAATGTGAAATGTTTGTTGATTTTTGAAAAAATAAATTTTTACTTGTAATAAAAATAAATCTTTATTTGTAATTTTTATTTCCAACCTTATTTCGTATTTGCAAAAACCAATTTATTTCGAATTAAGCAGAAAAAGAAAAGCTGAAAAAAACAAAGAAAAAAATCCTCTTCTTCTTTTGATTGTAGTAGAAGCAGAGAAAAAATGAGTCTATTTCACAGCATGCAGTTAGGAGAAAGAAAGCAGCGAGAAGGAAGATAATTAATTAATTAATAAGAGAATAATTATTAATGAGGAAAGAGAAGCAGAGCAATTACATTGTTAAGCAAATTTCTTGCGACATGAAATTTCGTGGATGCTCTCTTCCTTCATCACTTTTTGTTTTGCTTTCCTTCTCCACTAAATAACCGAGAAGGAATGAAAAAAGTGATTAGAGAAGATTTCTCTTTGGTAGCAATATAAAAATTCAAGTCTTATTTCTATCAATTCATTTATTGATCGAAATAATTAATCATTCAAAATTTATTAGAAACTAACTACTGTACGGAGGAAATGCGAAGAGGAAGAGGAAAAGTGTTGATTTTTTACGGTGTTGTATTTCTGTAAAAGGTTGCTAAATAACATTTTAAAATATGTGCCTCATGCTCCAAAAATCGTTTTGAAGTATTGTATTTTTATTGTTCGTAGGAATAGCAAAATGCATATTTGTATTAGACGTCCGCTACGCTAACCGGAAATCACCATTTTACTACTGGTACAAGTATATGCATATATTATAAATTTAATAAATAATAAATGGTACTGGCATTTTGCTCAACAAAATATGTGCTATGTTTATTCACTTGTATTTAAAATGATTCAAATGAATAAAAAAAAATGCTTGGTGCAAAATCGTAATTGCACCATTTGCTTTCCTCATCTTTCCTACATTTTTAAAAAATAGGTATCAGTTGAATGAATTTTGTTAAATTAATTTATTTCTTCCACAACAACTGCACCCTCCCTCCGCTTGTTCAGCATTTACTTGTAGCAGCGCTTATTTTTATTTGATTTTTTGAACAGAAAGAAACTGTATTGTTATCAGTGATTTAAATGAATTTAATTCAAATTATTGTAAAATTTCAAAGTTTCTTTTTTTCATGGAACAGAGAAAAAAAAAGTATCATCAGGATACTTGCCTATGCAAAGCAAAATCTTTCAATAAATGCCATTATTAATTAAGTAATTTCAGACTGTAAAAAATTTTTAAGTTATATGAAAATTCGAAAAAAAAAAGCCATGATACATACATCATCGGTAATTGTGGAGACATCGCCTGTTACAGTAACTTGTTTGATATAATCCGGCATTCTCAATTACTTCTGTTTTCTGCCTTCAAAAATACTTGCTGCGTGAAAATGAAACCGATAGTGGTGATGATGATAACGTGATTATCACCTGAAGGGAGAAATGGTTGAAAGTGTTTGAAAATGAAGTGTTTGACACGAATGTTTTCTCGTTACGAAACATTGAAAAGTATGTCAAAAAATAAAATGAATGAATTTAGGAAGATGATGATAGTGTTGCTTGTGAATGATGACGAATTGAAAAGATTGAAATGAATGTGATGGGAGTAACAATGGACTAATTGATTGGAAAAAGTGAGGGGGAGGGGAGAAAGGACGATGGAATGGTAGGAGAAAGTGAAAGAGGTAATTTCAGTAAACTTTTTAATTCAAATGAAACTGTTGAGAAATTAGTGGAATGGAATGAGAAGAATGGTGAAATGATTGAATGAATAGATAATGTGTGTATGAACGTAACAATGTTCATGTTAATAAAACTAAATGATTATTGTTCGGCTGGCAGATAAACTGAATTAATGGTAGGATGATGATATCCTGCAATTAAGACTCATCATCATTCACTTAGCATGACCTGAATTGATTAAATTAATTTTTTAATACAGTTTAATTTATGAAAATTTCAATTAATTACTACATAAATTACGAAATAACTAAGTCTTGAACAGAGAAGCATTGTTGTATGCGCAAAAGAGTGTAGAGAGGAGAGGAAGGATGAAGAAAGGTGATGAGGAAGAGAAATAAATTAATCGAATAATGTAACATTTCAATTTTTGCTAAAAATAACCGAAATAAATCGGAATGATTTTAACAAGCAACAAATTGATTGATTAACATAACGCAACTTACCTGAATGATAACAGTAATCAATTAACCTTACATTACTGAACTGAGTGAACCACTAGTAATGACTGAAACAATTGAGCCGATGAATTAATGAACGTTGTATAGCAGTTGTTGATGATATCTTTAAAGCACTGAGAGATTTACTATTTCGAAAATGATGATAGGAAGTGGAGGACGGAGGAGAGCGGATGGAGGAAATGGAGAATGTAAACGAATGGATAATAAAAACGGTTGAAATCGATTGAAATGATTAGCTATTCCCAGTTCAAATGAATTCCTATTTGCTGTATTGTATTGCTTGTGCTCGTCAATCAATTAGTTAACAAAAAAAAAGAAAGAAGGAAGAAAGCAAAATTCAACAGTTTACATTTTCAAATAATTTTTCTATTCTTTTCACATAATCGAAGTACACGCATACACACACACACACACACACACACACACACTAATATTATGGAAATATTTTTAATATTCCAAGAGGAGATCGTAAAAAAAAAGTAATAAATAAATATTTATGTTTCTGCTTCCATCTCTCTTTTTTTTAAAAAAGATAGAATTAATCAAAATTTCAAAAATATTAAAATTTATTTCTGCTCCCTTAAACATCTATTGTAGTGCTATGGAAGAATTTTGAAATTATTATAATTGAAATGGAAAAAACAATGTCATCCATCCATATATGTATATAAGATAACAAAAGCTGAGATTTTCTTATTGCAATTGCAAAAAAAAAGAAAGAAAGAAAGATGAAAAATGAAAGTGATTTTAAGTTAGCAAATATTAGCATTTGAGAGATGGAAGGAAATTTTTCATTAAAAGCTGTGTTTTCTCATTGTGTGTAATGTAAGACAAAATTACTTGAAAAAAAAAATGCCGAACAGGTTTAGCTAAAATATCGAAAAAAAAAAACATTTATATTTTTGGATTATGCAACAAAGAGATGAGTGAGTGGATGGCAAGAAGAAGAAAAAAGACAGCGATATTTATAAAAATGAAGAAAGTTTTTTTCTTTCACTTTCAAAAAATATAAATAATTCATTCTATTAGTAAGTGTCGGTAACTTCTTTGCAACCGAAACATTTTTTTCTTTTAGGAATTTTTCTTCCGACGAAAGAGTAAATAAGTAAACAAATAAATAAAATATTCCAATTCATTGAAATTACTGAGTGTCTAATTCATAAATGAATCAGAGAAGAATAAATATCATTATAATTTGAAGAATTTTGCAAATTCATTGAAGTTTTACAGTTTTTTCAGACATTAATATCACCTTTTTTTTAAATGTATGATACGTCTTACTTACGTGCTCTAGTTGTTACTGCGTGACGGATATGTGGAATACTTATGTGTATTTTAAGACGTAAAAAATGAAATAAAGAATTGCCGCGGTATTGCCTTCAAGAACACCGATGAGATGTTTTAACAACAAAGTTTTTGAATTGAAGACAGCAGGAAAGATTACAGGACAATTTATACAAAAATGGCATAGAAAAATGAGCGTAAGGATTAAAAAGAGCGGCATGAAGGGAGAGAGAGAAAGAGAGAGAGAGAGAGAGAGAGAGGGAGAGAAAGACAGGTGATGAAAGCAAGAGAGTAGTGAAGCGGAAAATAAAGGATCGAAGGATATGTGCAACAATAAATAGGATAGAAATTGTAATTTTAAAACAAAAAATTGCAAAATTAAAGAAATAAAATAAAATTTCAAGTTGGAAAAATTAGTGGTTAAGCAAGAGTGATGAAAAATCAATTTATCATCAAAGAACAACAAAAAAAAAGATTTATGAAAGCATTTGAAATTAAAAACGTTTCCAGTGATAAATGAGAAAAGTTCGAATGAAGAGGTGAAAAGAATAAAAAGTTAAGAGAAAGACAGAGAGAGAGAGAGAGAGAGAGAGAGAGGATGTCTCTAATTTCTTTTTTATATTGGGAGGCACGAAAAGAAAAGTTTGAAATGGATGAAAGAAAAAAAGAAATGCAGACAAAAAAAAAGGAGGAATAGAAAGAAAAATTCATTGGGAGGTAAAAAGGACAGCAAATCATACCTTTGGCAGCACCTGCCATTACCATTTCAATCCGCTTGAAAATAAATTGGCTCTATACTCTTCCAATCATCAATTTCTACAAAACAACATTTCAATTCCCTAAATTTCAATTCATCACATAACCTGTCTCATCCATTTTTCCCACTTTTCCTTCCCTGTGCGATCATCCTCTTTTCTCTCCCTCTCTGCCCTCCTTCCTTGCCTCTCTTCCTCTCTCACACTTCCCCACTATTTTGAAATGAGAGAGAAGAAAACGAAATTGAAATGATCAAATTCATCAATGCAAAATAAAACGATATGTGACAGGGACAAAATTAGTACACTTCTATTGGAAATGAAGTTTAGCAAGAATATAACTCATTCGTTATATTCAAATATTAAGTAACTGAAAACATCAATTAATTTTCCTATCAGTTCAACTATTCATGATAAATACGCAACGATCTCATCGTTTTTTTTTATCATTTTTTTCCTCGAATAAAAAGCTACCATTATTAAGATCATAACAGTCGTAATGAAAATTCGATTAACAACGATATTAATTCAATAAGAAACATTACCGTCCAAATTGATTATAAATTAAAAGGAAATAATATATAATATCGTATGATTAAAAGGAAATATTTCAAAATATGGAATCCAATATGTAATTAATTTATTGGTGAGGGATTTTTTCCATATTTCAAGCGAAGCAATAATTGACATGCAACTTTATGCACTTCGGTATATCACTGTTTTTGATTTGATATTAATTTCAAATTGAAGCTTTACTAGTGGCAAATAAATGTAGGGGAAAATTCGTGCTATCATGCAAAAATAAGTATTTAAAATGGCGAAAAATACAAGAAAATAGAAAAAAAAGGACAGAGAAAATGTCATTGTGCAGTAATTTAATTGCTTTTTCGAATTATCGTTTTTAGGTTATTTCGAAAGGGTTTTTTTTCCTCTTCTTTATGTCTACAGTAAGTACATCGTCGAGCTCAAAAAAAAAATGAAAGAGCAACATCATAGAGAAGTAGGAAATGCAACTAATGCTAAACCGTTTTCATTTAGGCACGATAAAGTTCAATGTTAAACTATTTCAAATTTTGGCAGATGATCGATAGAATTTCTTCAGTGTAATGTATTCACTATGATAACGAAAGAAGAGAAAGAAACTTTCAAAAATTTCATTAATTGTAATTTAAATAAAATGAAAAAAATTGGAAAAAATAAATTTCCTCGAGATGTTAAAAACGGCTTTCTGAAAAAAATTATTTAATTTTTTGCTCCTATCTCTCGCACACCCATCCTCCTTTCTCTTATGCTTAGAAATCATGAAGTAAATTTTGGGTCAAATTTGCAAAAATCAATTAACTTCACCTACAGTGCAAAATTAGCAACACTACGGTAGTATTCCTAATGTAACCAGTTTTTTTTTTGCGACTTACTCCATCCTTCCAGTTTGCTTTAAACTGAGGAATTACAAGAAGAAATAAATGACAAAAAAAAAATCCAAAAGATATATTCATATACCATCTCTGATCCAATTATCTTCAAGTGAAAATAGTAAAAATAGTGCAGAAATAAGATGTAAACGTACAAGACCGAAAGGAAAGAAAATAAAACTTATGGGAAATCATTTTGCTAAATTATCTAAATTGTTAATCTATTCAATTATTTGATTAAAAACATTAATTATTTACGAATTGACGTATTGAAATGATAATATTTGATATCACCGAATTAGTTGCATATTTTTACTATTACATTCACCTCTTGTCTTCTTTTTTTCTTTTCTTTCTCACTTCCCATACTTTTCCATCACTTTCCTTCCTTTTTTTTTCTTTTTTTTTCTCAAAAAAAAATTTCTCTGTAATATCAGCAATCATCATCGTCACTCACATATTGAAAACATCTTTATTTATTCAACTACCACTAACCAAGCTACCAGTTTTTTTTTTGTCCTTTATTTGCACTTCGTACTTTCCTTCTTCTACTTTGATTCATACTTTTAACTTAACTTAACCTCACCTTTGTATTTAGCAGCATTATTCAAATATTTCTCTATCATTTTAATAATTTATATATGATGTGTGTGTGTGTACACATAATTAAATAAAATTAGTTATATTTGAATCATATTTTAAAGCTAAATACGATTCGAGCAAAAAACCAATCATTCACACAACCAATCCTCCAATGAAATTAAATGTTCTTAAATTTAAGCTAATAAATTACATCGTTAAGGAATTTCTAATATAAAGTACTTGAAAATTTCAATTCATATATTATGTAAACATGTCATCAAAAGTGAAATGAATGGGACAATTTTTTTCTTTTACATGAGACTGAGAAAGTATATGAATTAAATTCATTTGTCATGGATGATAAAAACGGATTGATTGCAATGTACCACGGAGTTTTAAGCAATCTTACACAAATAATATCAACATTGACAAATTATTTGCTGCCACATTTTCATTTCAGAAGAGGGAAAAAATTGGAAAAGAATTTCAAAAATTTTAATTCCCAACTTCACACTATTCATGACTAAATACTGCCACATGCCTATCATCTAATACAGTTTTGAATTTTTCATCCAATTCAATTCTATATTTGCAAATAATTTTTATCGTAGAATTGAAAATTCTTAGCCAAATTCATACTTAACAAAATTATACACTTACAGTAATAATTTCGTAAGTCCATTCCCGTATTCCCAAAGAAATATAGTAACCCATACAAAAATCATACTAATAGTTTTCACCGGTATATTTTATTAGATTTTGATCGATAGAAAATGAGAAAAGAGCAACCCTGATAAAACATGCAACATTGGTATGTACATTCGAAATCATGGTCATTTGCTAAGCGATAAATATGTTGTACGGTACCTCACCTATCCCAAGTATCATAAAGTTTTACCCGTTTTGATGGTAACAAAGAAGTTACACCGTTACAAAACACATACTGTATCGTACCAGAAATCTGAAAAGAACTTTTAACGTCTTATGCTTTACCATTTTTGATCTAATGGATGATTTGGATGAATAAAAATGAATAAAGCAAAAAATTAGCATTCTCAAAGTAAAAATTCCACAGTGAATTTAGCCTATCATACAAATATGCGCTAATTTATATGGGTACATTAACGTTTATGGGGAAAAAAATTAAATAGCAATGGAGCAGCAAAGGTAATTTGAAAGAGCAGAAAAATTTACATTTCTGTAAAACTTCAAAAAATAATGCCAAAATAAAGGTTGACAAGTCCGTGTAGAATTTTTGAAAAAAAAATTTCACCAATCATCCATCACATAATAGCTTGATGATGAAAGAGCACTTAGCACAAATCTCATCCGTATCTACACAAGTCCAATTGTTATTGGTTGAGTTCACAACGATGTTGGCAAGACCTTCGTATCTCGCCTCTTCCAGATGTAAATGCTGGATCGACTGCACCAAATTGTAGATGAATAAATCACTTAAATTTCAATATTACAACTCCTCTGTGCACACAGTTTAAGAACTCTATATCGTACCAGTACCGGAAAGACATTTACTGGAATTAGTTTTTCGCTTAAAAATAGAAACTCTTTTCCCAATGGGAAAAAACGAATTTCCATCGCAATGTGCAGCTTATTTCCTTCGTCTATACAAATTTGCGTAACACAGAGGCGTTGCACCTTTTTTAAAAAATGAATGTTTCTAGTTTTTATATGTAACTCCTTCGCAAGATTTTCTAAAATGCGATAAACATCACTTGGATAATAAGGTAGGGGAGGGAAGCAACAGCTCAAGAATCAGTTCTTTTATTTCGTATGAGTTGCACAAATCGCCGAATTTCAAATCAAAAAATTATGTTAGCGTTGGTCCCAAGTAAGCGAAGGATAGTGTTGAGAAAAGAGATCAAAAGTAAACGATAATTTCTGGAATTAATAAGTGATTAAAATAAGTAAACGTTAGCGTAGCAAGTTCGGTTAATCATCCAGATAACTATCTTAACCAGGTATCACTGTAGGATCAATAAAAAATACACTCAGATGAATTCATTAATAGCTTACATGAGATGCATTTAACATGCATATAGACTGGTCCAATCTTCGTGAGAATTTGTTTAAAAAGATGTATAAAATGAAAATGAGAAAAGCGAATACGGATACAACAAAAGAATAAATACGAAAAAAACCTATATCACAAAGTTATAAATTTTTCCTTCCTGCGTTTCTCTCAAAATAAAAAAACCAGAAACTACATCAGTTTTCAACTTTATCCAGTTTCCAATCAGCTTACAATTTCCTGGAGGAATATAAGGCAACAAAAAAACAAAAACTCCTCACTTAAAGCGTTAGTAACAAATCAAAAACATTCAAAGCACATTTCACATCCGTTTTGCAAACATCAGTTGGCTGACTTATGAAAGTATTTCAGCAACGAAAGATTTGTGTATACATTTCGCAGTGTGCCTTTATCTCTTTTGTAATTTTCGCAGCATTTCTGAGACTCATGTAAACTCTTCCGTATTTTTGGACAAAGCAAAACCTGTAACATTGATAGATAAACGCTTTAACTAAATTTTTTAATATTATTTCATTGAAATAATATACCTGGCATTATAAGTGTGAAAGAGAAACAATATGGCATCGTTATTCAATCATCTCAAAACTTAAAATATACCAAATTTTGAGATAATTAAATGATCATGGACAAAACTCCACGACTTCCCAACGTTATCTTCATGTAAAATTTTCTCGAACATTCATCCCAATCTAATGAACACACACCTGATTTATGTCCTCTTCGATACAGAGGGTATAATAGTGAGAAAACACCGATAAAACACGATCTTTAATTTGCATAGCAACATCGTCGTCTCGAGTTACCAGATTTAGAGCTAGCACTCCTAGAAATACACCGAATTAATAGGAAACCACAGTTTTTTGTATGCCGTGGAACAATTATACTTTTATCCATCTGTTCTATCACCTGTTTGCTGGCTGTATATAGAGATTTTATTTCAATGTCCATATAAGAATAATGTCCACATAAGAATGGAACTAATACTTTGTGTATCTAAATCGGAATATAGATGTTAACCCTAGTTTTGATATTAATGTTAATATCAAAACATATAAGGGTAAAACAAATGAGTATAAGAGATGTGATATGTTTCTATCAAGCACGACCACCTTTATTTAATTCAATATTCTGCTTTTTGATTTACCGTATTTGCCACTCTAGTCTAATACTCTGCTTATTTTTACGCTGTTTGCATTCTTTTCACTAGCGTTATAAGAAAAAAGATTAATATTGCGCATAATATTTTAAGAACACCGAATTTTTTCTTACTGAATATTTGTAAATGAACTTCATTTGGAACGTAAGAACACTAATAAAATGTGCTCTGAGCATCCGTAATTAAAGTCAAAAAGTGGCTGAAATGTACCGCTAATTTAATTCAAGTAAAATTCGAACACAAATTGAACAATAACTACGATACACATACAGTTTCTTCAAACCTCTGAAATAATATAGTGATATGCATTACCTCTTTTACCAAGTGCATCATACATCGTCTTTAGTGCTTTTTCTGTTACGAAGGACGGTAATGGACAACTCAGTCCATCTTGTTGAGTGCTTCCAGCTACATCAATGAATATGGCATCAAATAGAAGTGATTTATCTGAAATGATGATGTGTTAAAATTTCATGAAAATATAAGCAAGATTCCACAATTAAGGCTACTGTATAAAATTCTCACACCTTTTAAATATGAAACTATTTAATTCAAACTGATGTAACTACCTACCTTTTTTTTGAACCAGTTCTTCAACATATGTAAGAGCATCTTTGATCACAACGGTCAAGCGCGAGTCGCTTTTGAAAGAAAACCACTCTTTTGCAATTTCTTCTACCTTCGGATCTAATTCTACAACTACGACAGACATCTGAAATAACAAACACAAAAACTTATAGTTAAGTATGTGAGATTCACCAATCCAAATCCAGACACAACTTCAAATTTATTCTGTATTTGGACTTACTGATGGAAACTTCAAGCGAAGAAATGAAGGTAGAACTCCACCACCTAACCCAAGAACGAGCAATCTGAAATTATAGTATTAATACTGCGGATTCATTTCATGCAATAAATGGTAAAGTATTTGCAAGCTATAGAAAGTATAGCTTGAAGGAAACGTACCGTTTGGCTGCACGGTTCAATTTTTCATGAGGATTTAGCATGAAAGGTAATGCTGTCAGCATCGCTTCGTGATATTCCGAGGTTAATGAATGTAAATTCACAATTTCGCTACCGATTTTATTTCCTGTAAAAATACATCGCTGAAACCAAATTAATAAGAAAATTGGAAATGAACGCTTTTGAGAGGTAGCTTCTATATTAAAATGACGACAAATATTGCTCTGAATATTTGCAAAATATGAAGTAAGGATTATGTTTGCCGTTCATATACAACTTTCTCTTTGAAACAATGGCTTCCCCTTTTCATCTTATTTTCAAAACAAAACTTACGAATAACTTTAGCTTCGGACTGCACTAGATTCTGGGCAGACAAAAAAACAAGTCTTCGAAATAAAGAAGTTTGTATCACAACATCTTCCACTGTCCATCGCCCGTTGACATCGGAATGTCCCACGGCACGTGTTTCCTTAACATCAATTTTGCCCAACGAAAGAAATTCAACCATTGACTTACACTGAAATGAAATATTTTATTCTTAGATGTCAGTGAAAATACAACATGAAATTTAGAAAACAAAAATTACAAAACTATAACCTTTTCAAACAGAGATGTTGGAGTAAACTGGGTTACATATGAACCCAACTCGTCTTTAACTTGATCCATACTTTCATAGTTTTGATCACGATAAAGTGTAACAACTGCTAACCGATCCTTAGAACATTGTTTACGTAATGACGCGCGCCCTTTTTCAGTGGCGAAAAACCAGTCACGATCCCTAAAGTATTGAGAATTTTGAGAATGAATACGTTATTATAAATTGAAGTGCAATATGGAACTGCAATAATTGAATAGGAAAGAGAATAACCTGCCAACGGGAACAATGAAAACAGCAAAAGAATTTAATACATCGACTTCCGGATCGTCAAGAACTGCTAAATGATACCGTGGCGTTTCATCGCTACCGTATAGAACCAAACTTACTTCGTTCTCTAACTTTCTGAAAAGTCTCCACAACAGCATTTCAACAGAGCTACACAATATTTATATGCACTATGGTCATTCAGAATCTAAAAATCTAGAATTTCTTCCGTGAAATTGAAAAATCATTAAACGTTATCTCATCTGAAACTACGTGTGGCACTTTTATGCAAAAATGCATACTTGGAACAGAGATGGCAAAATCGCGAGAACTCTTGCTCAGCACATATCGAATTGATCAGCTTTTCCTGACACGAGAATTTAGCTGCTTTCTTTTCCGTATCAAGTATCAGCTCCATGTACTACAAATATATATGTTGAAACAATACTCCGAACATTTTTATCAATTATTATCGTCTACCAACAGTTCGACAAGTAGTCATACACTCTCTACGACGAAAGTTTTTTTTTTAGTAGTCATACACTCTCTATGACGAAAGTTTACCGTACTAAAGCGATCACTTTTCGCTAACTCAGTGTTCGCTTACTTATCGGAAGAGTAGGCAATGTCAGAACGATTTTTTAGTTACAGTTAACACTTAAATAAGAAATTCACCGGTGAAGGAAGAGCAATACGAAGTTTCGTCGCGATAAGGAAAAACAGTGGTAAAGGAAACTCCCAACTGGGATCAACATTCTTTTCAATCCGTATAATGAAATTCATCCTACAAATTCACATTATTCGTATTTATTAGAATCCGCGCTCATACTTTGGTCTTTTCATCCATTCCACTAAACTCTTTTCCTTTCCTTATACAAACCAATATTAGTACAGAGAGCAAGGAAAAATCTGAAAGTGGTTCTTATGAAACTTAACATTTTTATTTCAAACACAGAACAGGATCAATCCGTTTCCTTGCCAGATTCTATTCCATTCCTAAATGTAGCAAAATTCTCTTCCTAGCGCATAAATGAATGAAACAAACCGTTTTACAAAAAATGACATATATGAATTGAGCACGTTTTTTTGAGCAAGGGTAAGGACAATGTATCGGCCTCCAATCGCCAGCACTCGGCATATCTCCTCAAACATTTTTTCCACGTCTTCCGCCACGTCCTCGTTTGCGGATGGTACTAAGGCATCGAGCGTTCCCTTGTCTACGACAACATTGTACTCTTCGTCCGGCACATCAATCTTGAAGAAGTTTTAAAGTAAGAAAAAAAAAACAAACAGCACTAGTGAGCGATTTAAGTTGCGTTCAATGTAAATTAAAGCATGCAAAAGAAACGCAAAATCCCAAACTACGATTTAATTATTGCGCAAGTAAATTTTCACGAACTATAATCGATGTAGATCGCAAACTACTATTACACTGAGAATCAAAACCCTACTTTTGCAGCAGAAGAACACATGAATTGTAATCCTGGCCTGGAGCTATTCTTGGCAACCTGCTTCTGAATGACTCCTTCATCAGTATCAATATTATCAATTTTTTGATAACCGCTATCGTAAAGCTATAAATTAAACAAATATACGTAAAAGCGCACCTTTCCGCTGGAAAATCATCACTTAAATTTCAGCTTCATAAAGATCCCCTCTTTCGGAGAAATGCTGAGAAAATGGTATCGCATTTAAAACAGATAAAAAATATAACGAATGGTTATATATCATAAAATTCTGTTATTTCTTCATCAAAAGACCAATGATTTTTTAACGGATAGATAACAAACGTTGGCACTTGTGGTTCAAGCTGAAATTACTATAAAATCATAAACTTCATGGTTTGAAACATACCTGGCTTGCTAATTCTGAACTGCCGCATCCAATTTGTAAAATTTTATCAGTCACTTTTAAATATTTAACCAGAATCCGCCCAAAAGTTTTGAAATCACCATACCTGAAAATTATACATAACATCAATTTCAAATAACATCAAAAGGCGCCTTCACTAGTAAAATATATGGAAAGCTCAAAACAACACTGCTATAATGATCTTACCATTCAAAAGCATTCCCGTAATCCTTGTAAAATTCCTTCCAGAAAGACGAATCCTTGAAGCCATCTGCGTTATCCGGAAGAGATGACATAATACTCTGAATAGCTACATTATCATTCCGGAACACACTGCCCCACCATCTCACGTGAACATCCTATGACACCCACCGCAACTTGTTCCCAAACCTCTCCGAAAACACCCCCGTAAATGGAACGGGTAGATTTCAAGAGGACCAAAGTATGCTCATTCAGCATCCAATATCTGTCTGCTCGAAACCTACATCTTTTTCCATTCTCGAACTTTACTTGGTTTAATCTTATCTGCCTCTACGGATCATGGCTAGAAGACCGTACAGGACAGGAACCGTTTGCGCAATTACACAAGTCCCAATATTAAAATCTAACAATTCCTTTTTTGTGACCTATTCACCTGAAGTCTGCCATCTTATTCAATACTATGGAGAACCTACCAATCCCATCTATACGTGTGATCCGTAAATTCATGTTAGATAAGGACTAATTCCGCAGTTTCTATGATCTATTTATCCAATCCATTCCCGACTTCTGCTTGCACGACCGTACAGGTTTGCCTGCATACGAACCTCCTATAGATCTCGTCTTCCCGAGCCGTCATCACTTATGTTTCTCCACATTTACCCTCACCTTGAACGCACGATCCTAGAACGTACACTCATACTACCTTACGAATAACGTTTGTTGCGAGATAGTCGCAAGATACCTACCCCATCCAAGCTCTATCTCTAATTGAAACTTCGCTGTTGCGCGCGTGCGTAAGGTCCTTGCGTTCGCGTGTTTGCGCGCAGGTGTCAAAATCATGTAGATCACATTTGCACGTGCACTGCAAAGCCGCTCGCACACAGCCTTACGGGTACGGTTTGCAGAGATGACCCTCCCCGCTAGTCTGCATTATGTACTCGAAACCTACTTTCTTTCCTTGTCCACTCCGTGCTTCAACTTGGATGTCCATACATGTGTCGCTTACAAGCACAATACAAGCCGCGCTAACGGTACTTTACAACTAACATTTTCACGTCCATACAAGTTTTGTTTTTGCGCGCGTCATATCATTCTTGATTGCACGCACGTCCACGGAAGTTTCGCTTACGTGCACAATCATACAAGTCTCATTTGTATTTACGTCCGTAATGTTCGCACAGTCACACTGACCTCTCCTTCGCGGACGATCATACAGTCCACACCTGTGCAGCATAACAAACCGCGCCAGTTTGTATCATCTACTCACCACACTTTTCGTCCCACTCTCGTACCTACTTGACGCTCACGTACCCAACAATTTTTTTGTCAGCGAGCAGACTTGGCTGTGTTATCATCATGATGGGCGATCACATAATATCGCAGCAAAATGTTATATTGCAGCATTGCGTAGATTTAATTTTGTTTAACTCCTCACATATACTGCACCACTTTTATTTCAAAATTTATCACACTGTCCACTCAGTGGTCCTCAAGGTATTCAAAAACTAGTGAAAGCATCCTCAGTTCTTAGCATCACTCTCTCTAATTGTTTTTGAATTATCCCACATCCGAGTTTCAGTTTGTTCGTGTTCGTATGAGTTGTGTAGGAAATAGAAAATTCCACGTGAAAAAAAAAGATTGTGCTTCATGTCGCGGAAACTTTGGCTTCATATTATATTGGCCAGATATTGTGAATGAATGATGTTTTTCTCTATTACATGGTTTACCAAGTGCTACACCATCAATTAGCTGTACTGTTAAAAGGTATTGTGTTAGTGAGAAAGACTATGTTGATACTTAGATGATTGATGATGATGATGATAATTGTGGCTTTTTTTGCAGCAAAGTGTTAGCGCATGAACTAGCAGTTCAGGATTTTTAGGAATTTCTCCACGGGACCATTACTGATATCATTACCAGCATGTAAAGAAAAGCCTACATCACTTTGTTGGTAAACCATTTACGTTTCGAAGACAGTAAACAATGCAATGAATTAAGAAGCATAAATCCATAGGTGTAAAATAAACGTTTCCGTCTACTGTCGTCGTGTTGCTATGAATGTCTCTGCCTTGGAGAATGTAGGAATGTCACGGAAAGCTAACATATGAAGAATTTTTCCACTTTTAGATTTGATGCGGGAGAAGAGGATTGATCGGACTTGAGTGAAAAGAAATGCTTCGTTTTAGTTGGTTGAAACGGGCTCTGTTCTTGCTAATTCTGCTCATTTGTTCTTGGATGATTGCTCGAAATACGAGTGTCTCCAAAGATGGAGATGGTAGACATTTTGATTACGATCATTTCCGTACTAATTGCATGGTTCTCAAAAAATGGCATCAATTATTTTTTTCTATATTGAAAAAATATGGCAAATATCTTGTTTATAGGTTGGGCTGAGCCACAAAGAAATGTTGTTCCTGTTAAAATTGGTGGTATGCGTATTTATTATCAAATGAAAGACTTAAATAGTGAATTTTTGGCATCTATATAATTATTTTTATGCAGCAAAAATATGCATAATTGCTTGATGCTTAAACATATGAAGTAATTTTTTTTTTGAAGAAATAGAATTGTATAGTTTGAAGAAGCATTTATGCATTCCTTTGTTAGCTGCAGACAGTGAATGCCTGGAAAGAACTTATTGTTCAAAGGACGAGGTGGTGGTTCTACTAAGACCGGAAAGTCGAACGAAGCCACCATTGCTCTGTTTGAATAATAAAAGGTTTTTATTTTCGAGGAAGCTTTTCTGTTGTCAACTAATTCATTGTGTGCTGAATTTTTTTTCAGTAATAACTTATCGATAATTTTATTTCCAGGTTGTTCGATAGTTCGAAATTGGTTAGAGGATTTAATATTGCTGTTTTGGATAGTAAGTTTCTTATCTTTATTCGTTGATCATGTTTGCTTAGCTTGTCTGCAAATTATTGCCTTTAACGTGTCTGTTTATATTAGAATAATGTCAAAAGCTTTTATTATAGATGATAAAAATGTGGTCGGTGTGCATTATTTAAGCGTTCAAGATAGTGATCTTTCTGTTATAAAGTTGCTAGCACAAATACGTAATTATGAAATTATTATTGGAACTTCGTATGGCGATGTTTCATCAAAGTTTGTATTTTCGTGTTTTTCGTTTTTTCGTCTTTTTTTCGAAAAAAATTTAATTGTTAATCCTCCCAAAAATATATTTCCAACTGATCCCTTGATTAATGTCTGCCGAATATCCTTTAGTTGTCATTAACCATTGCCGTACACCAGTTTGAAGTAGGCCGTACGCTACAAGCTGTTAAACCACATTGTTTGTTAATCTGTTCCTTGTTTATTTTTGGGAGGATTTTTTTCGTTTATTTTTATTTGGTTTATTTTCTTCCTTGTTTAATTTTTTTTTTTGATTTACCCGAATTTGGACTAGCTCAAAGACAGTTACACTCTCAAATGACCATTCCTATAACAAGATTATTTCTGTAATCTTGTTATAGGGATGGTCATTTGTAATAGGATGGAGTATTTCTGTAATAGAATGGAGTACTTCTAACGTTTTAAGTTCCGAAAGTTGCAAATGCAGTTTTTTTTTTGACTACGTGTAAAACAACTCTAACTAAACAATGCAGGATCTCAGCCGAAACTCGGCAGTTGTTGCGTTTATTTGGTCTGTCACTTGGAGAATACAAAACGGAAAGCAGCATACTTTTTGTGGGACAGTTAGGTCTTTCAGTTCCAGCAGCATTTGAAAAGGTCACTTTAAAATCGTGCTATTATGCTTTATTATGTGCGAATTTTTATCAGTTTTTGAGATTAATATTCTTTGCTACAGTAATTCTGAACAAAACATCGAACTTTCATCATTGTCCTGTGTTTTTTGAAGGTCGTTCCGCTGGAAATAGTAGAGCCGAAATATTATACCCAATGTTTGAAAACACCAAGTATGTTACACTTTATATCTCTTTATATGAAGTCAGCAGTTTTTCAGTTCTACTGTAAGGTATTTATCTGAGTAATGCAGTTGTTATTCTCGCACTGATAAGTTCATGCTTAGCCCTACATAAAACAGCAGGACGGAACTATCACTGCGCTAAATGGAATTGTTCTTACAAGAGATTTGATCATGAAAATTTGTTTACAGTGGGAGAACTGTCAAATGTTACGATACAAGTATCTAAGGCCCATCACATCGATGAGCATGTTGTTGCTCAGCTATCAGTTGTAAAAGGACAGAGAATGGATGTGAAGTTAGGTGAGAAATTGCCTAACTGCGGTCATCCAAAGAATTGTCCGGAAGGTAATATCTTTCTCTTTGCCAGTTAAACGTTTATTTTTTTATCATTTACGGGAACATATTTTAATGATTGGCACGTGGTCATGTTGAGCGTGCAGTTGTGCTGCTATTGATGCTTTTCATGAAATAACCTGATAGTTCTTCTTATTCGATGGTTATGCACAATTTAGGAAATGGTGGTATAGCTTCTATGCTAAGCATTTTGCTGTACACTTTGTTTCATTCGTAAATCTTAAACTAAGTCCTTAATAATCCTGGGTGGTATTATATCTGTCTAGGATGGCAGGTAATATAGCTGAATCAGCGTGAAGGGATGACATTATTTTACATCAAAGTCATGAATAACTTTGATAATTGTTTTGCGTATGACTAGAACTATTTGCAGATGAAATTCCGATGCTTTTTTATTCCGGAAAGGACAAAGATGATTCGCCTCGACTGTGTGTTAATGGAAGATTGTAAGTGTTAGTATTTTTAAGATAACCTTCTAGTAGTTTATGTTTAAGGGAAAAACTATAAAGTTGTATAGTGCTTTATTACTTTGTTTAACACATATGTGGCATACTTTATTATACAAGCTCTTCTTCTTTTAGTTATTATTGTTACTAAAATTTTGTGTGAACTCAGTGAAGTCTAGACCACTGAATAAGTTCAGTGATGAGATCATTTTTGTCTTTGTAGTCAGCTTAAAAGTTACGATTCCAGAATAATAGACAGAGATTTGAATTCTGCTGGTCGTGGACTTAATATGGTTGTAATTGATTCGAAAACTCATCAAGTGACACGTACAGGACATTATGACACCTACCTTGAAGGTACATTGCTTTTGTAGCGAATGTGATGCTACTACCAAATGTTTTATTGTTTTACCTTCTAATGGAAGTAGGCTAACAATACTGGGACACATCAGCTTTAATGATGCATATTGATTCCATTAAGAATTATGTACAAAGCAATGGAAATACCGCTCACATTATTAATCGATTTGGTCTTTTATAGACAGCTCGGCACTGATTTTGTTTTTGGAGCAGTTGACACCTGGAGAGATTGTGGCTGTAATTAGTTTTGATGAAGCATCGAACAGGTTTGTGAGTTATTTTTTACCAATGATTTTTGGATCATCTTAAAAAGGGAAGAAAATATGTCTGTTTTCTTTTCAGCCTGTCAGATATGGCAAAGCATATTTTCTATGAGTTAGGTTCAAGCCTTATATATCGTCTGAAATTTCGTGCTTCATGGTATTTTATTGGTCAGAAAGGAATTGATGGTTACACACCGTTCGAAGATATGAATTTACCGTCTGGCAATGACTGGGCGAAACCGATTAAACGAACCATTTGTGTACCCTCAGTGTGTATGTTTAATAAATTTTGCAGTATTTTAAAATAAACCGTTAATTTCATTCGAAGTTTTAAAAAAGAATTTTTTAGTGGATGGACTCAAAACAGTAAAAAGTCGTTTGCCAAAAGCACAAAATATGTTCCGAAGACATTTTTGTTCCCGATATGATGGTTATGAAGACTTTTGTGACGGTTCGTTTACTTCATGTTATTTTTCTTTTCGCTTTACCTATTATGCGATAGCTGTTATACTTGTGCTTATATATATATATATATATATATATATATATATATATATATATATATATATATATATATATATATATATATATATATATATATATATATATATATATATATAATGTTAAATATCATTACTTCGTTTTCCAAGATGATATGTAAATCTATTACACCTTGTACTTTACTCTTGACCATTCCTTCTAGTTATAATTATTTTTTGTGGCAAGTAATTGTAATTTTTTCAAGTACTTACAGCAGCGTAAAGCTTGTTTGAATTGTTCTACTTGATGATAATAAGTGCAGGAATTGACTACTTTTGGTATTATTAAAGAATGAAATTAGTGGGATTTTTGGATTCTCCGAAGTACTCTTCAGTATTTCTGCCTTCAGAAAGTCGTCTCGACATGCCGTTAGTACCGCGTAGTGGTCAGACTCATGTACCCCCGACTGATCTCATTTATTCGGTTCCGATATTACTTGCTGGAGGTTTGTTTTTTGTCATCGAAAAGGGTTCAAAAAACTTTTCGACGAAATGTTTTGTTACTTTTGATTTTGATTATCGAGTCATTTATAAGCAGGGAAATTTCAACTGAAACTTCGTTATTGCAGGTTTAAATATGAATAATATACGTTTATGTTTGGAGAGTATTTATGATCAAGCGGGTATTAATCCTCAAAACGTTGTTGTGGCATATGATTCTATTTATGGTGAAATATCAGATTTGAGTGCATTATTTCATGTCAGAGCTTTGCCAATCAGTAACTCTACCTCTTATGACGGTAATATAAGCTTTCATAAAGTGTAAAGGCTAAACTTGACTTTTAAACTTTTAATTTTCTAAAAAGACCGAAATATCTGATTAATATTTATAGATTTCGTGCTGGAGGGCATCGATCATATGATGTCCCTATTCCCACACGCATCATGTCTAATTGTTATTGAAGAAGACATAATTTTGTTACCTGGTTTCTTATATTTCCTTGCACAACTCTTGCCATACTTCTTGAAAGACAATACTGCAAGCTTTATTCTTACGCTTAATGAGAATAGTAAGTTTTCATCTTTCCAAATTTTCTACTCTGCCACTGCACGAAAATCCTTAGCTTGATCCGACCTTCTTGAATAAGGAGTAAAAAAGTTACGCAGCATATGAAAAGGTTTTCAAGCTATCATGTCATTCTAATAGTTCTGTTTGGGAGTCCTGCATAAGTGCCATCGAGTGACGGATGCAGCATTAATTGTAACACGTCAAGACCTTGTGCATGTGGAACATTAGTTTATGTTGATAATGGAGATAAAGTAGAGTAAGCCACATTCGAAGTTATTTTTTGAATGGGATATTTTGATTTTTTTCCATAAAAAAACATGGTTATTTCAAGCCATTAGTAGTCGCGGCGTGGATCCTTCGTTCGTATACCGTACTGAGAGTGGTGCTGCAGCTGGTGCTTATATGGTAAAAAAGTCATTTTACGATAAATTTATGAAAAGTAGAGAGGTGGGTTTGTAGATCAAATTAAGAGGACGACTAATACTAATTTGGCTATATTCTGTTTGTACGATTTAGTTCTATAAATAAAAAAAAGGATATTTATAGTACAAAGATGGAAGAAATTCGAGATATTAATGATAAGTTGAAAACCACTGAAATTTTAACTTATTGCAATAAAGATGCACTATCACCGTGTAAGAGCCCTTTTATTCCCCTACTGTTTTTCGAGCTTTTTTTTTGAAGTGCTGTGAAAGGACGAAATTTGGTTGGCAGATTTCTGATATCTCATACATAGCCGCTATGTCTCGTGTCGAACATCTCGAAACATTTGATTTGATTGCGTTCATGAAAAATGGTGGAGCGCTGACGAAATCACGCAGAACAAGCAGTAGCATTCTGTTGTTAGTGTTAATATATTTACATCAGACTCCTATTCGTTGCACATGTTTTCCTGACGTTTTATATGTTTGCTGAAATTCCTCCTCACTGATAGAAAAAATTATTTCTTGATTTAGATTTTTATACTGTTGTTTTGATAGAATTTTTGTACAAACATGTGAAAAAATTTTGCTGAACTTCAGGAATGGTGATGAAAAAGTTGAAAATGCGGATCGATTAAGTGAAGGAAGTTATGACGCAGATTTAAGGAAAGTCATTAATAACGGTCGGAAATATTATGTGAAGGGTCACATTAATTGTCATGAAGATATGTTCGGTGCACGTGATGGGAGTTATTCCAATACTGCTACTCCTCCGTACGTGTTCTTTCCATTATGGTTAAAACCAATCCTGTTCAAATATGGCTGAAAACGAATTATCAAACTGGTTTGTCAGTGAGACAGAAATGTTCGAAAAAGCATTTAATACTATGAGAGGGAAATATTCGAATAATAGTCTGTTTAGTCACAGTGCTTCATAATACGGCTTTGCGTTGCGCATAATTGCCCATAGAAAAGACCTCCATTCTCAGTATGCCACAGAATTGCAAATGATATCGGTTAGAATTTCAAATTGAAAAAATGGTTGATAATCTATTAATAACTGGATTAGACAGAACACTCTTTTGGAAAGGGTTTCTGATGCTAATTGGGAAATTTTACCACTTAATTCATCTAATACGTACCTCTATCTTTTCAGTTTTGCATATTTTGTTAGGAATACACAGTTTTGAGCAATTGCAGTGTATGCTCGTTCAATTCATATTCTTTTGAAGAGTTAACAGTAATATGCGTACTGAATTTCAGTTCCGTTATCATTGTGTATGATGAAAGTAAAAATGCATTACGACAATTAGCTCGGTGTTTTGATTTACAAATCACGAAGAATTATTCGTTAGGTTCATACAAAGGAACTATACGGTTAGTGTGTTCTGATATTGTTTGTTTTTGTACTTTCTCTTCGATTTGGTAATACCTTTTACTTTTATTGTGATTAGAGATTAGGCTTGATTTAGGAATTATTTCAGATTCTCAACTGCATACGCATCATACGTGCTGGTAGCAAGCAATAGCCCCTTTCACGTCAAGCCCCAAAATCTTACTTCTACATCTCAGTCTTTATAATGAACTTATCTCATTTAGCTATCAAATATGATTGACAGCAGGCTTCATGCTATTATTTTGTTGTGAATGGTTTTTGTTATCGTTACAAAATTGTACTAACATATTGATATGTTGGGAAGAATGCATGAAGTACTTTTATAGTTTTTAGGGATATGCAGTCTGGTTTTGCATGATATCAGTTTTTCATAAATTATTGTTAGAAAAAGCATTGCATTGTATCAAACTTCTTCCCAATATCACTTTTAAAAATATGAATTGAGTCCGAAATTTCATGAAAATTTAGAATATGAATTGAAAAAACTCCTCTTTTTGGGTTTCATGTTGTTCTTTCGTTGTTTTCTTTCCATTTCATTTTTGTAAAAAGACTTTTTGTATGTATTGCTAATCAGACAAAATGCAGGTTGATTTTTTCATCTGGGAAATGGTTTGTTCACAGTAGTAGTTATAAGGGTTTAAAGATTCGTTTAAAATTTTAAGCTCTATTTTTTCCAAAAGTGGAACAACTTATATTACTAAGAAGCACTCTTTTAATCTATCTACCGTGAGCAAACTAATAGTTCTACGAATTAAAAGTACATGTATTTAACGACTATCACAAATAACCTTGTGAGATGTCCATCCTGGACAGTGTCCATTGTTCATTTGCATCGCTTGGTGGATATTGCGTTTCATGCCAGTCCTATTCATTACAAATTCGTATTTCTAGAACGCTCAAATTCAGTTTATTATCATTGCCGCATTTCTTTAATTTTCATGATATCGTTCATTTATTATTCAGATGCATATCTCACACTAAATGTTGTTCTCTGTTTCCGTGGCAATTTGATGCCTGACCAGAACATGCAAATGATTATAACAGAGAAGTGTTGATATCAGTTATAGGAAATATTGATTTGACCAAGAAATTAGTTATTATGCAGAGGAAATTGCTAGAAATTCTAGAAATGTACGTGCCTAGCAAACAGTTTTTATGATTGTTAGACGTGTATCTGTGCAAAGGGCAATGTTGCTGAATACGTTTTTCGACAATATTTTTACCTGTCCGTATAGCAATACTTTTCTCGGATGGATTCACTCTCTTTCAATATAGCGGTGATATGCTGGTAATTTAAAAAAAAATAAAAGTTTGGTGAAATAAGCCGTTGTATGTCGTTGTTATCTACATAATGACGTTTTTTTTTTCAAATATATATATATATATATATTGCAAAAATCTTCAGTATTACTTCAGAAATTAAATTTGGTAATTAGATTTAGGGCGGTAAGACGGGAGTGGGATAAATATTCCAACCAAAAGATACCATAACACATTCAGTAAGAGAAGTAAGTAGTAATCTTGCTAAGAGCAGCAATCAAGCAATTTTATGGATAAGTAGTGCTTGCACTGAATAATCATTGCATTCTTGGAGGAGATGCTACAATGATGAAATGTGTTTAGGATGTTTGTAAGCTTACTGTAATTTATGTCGAAGTACAATTAAATGGAGTGACGTAGATTGTTAGAGGAGTGTTTTCGAAAATGAAGTTTCGTTTGACAACGGCTCTTTTAAACGTTTAAGGAAAATTGCAAAACTATATGTTCTTTATAAAATATCATGAACTATTTTGGCACTATTTTGAAATTTGATGATTATATAAGGTAGTCAAATTAAAGTAATATTGGTTTCTTGATTGGATGAGCGGAATAAAATCCGATAATTTTGTTGCGGCGGTTCGTTTTAATTGCGCTGTCATCTTTAGTTTCTGCTCGGCAATTTCTTTGGGAAAAAAGTAGTACGTCTAAAAAGATAGCATTGAAGATCTCCCAAAAGCTAGCTATTGGTAATGCATGGGGCTGATGTTGAAGATTTTAGTTGGTCATATACGGAAGAACCGCACGCTAGCAGGTTAGTTTCTTGATTGGAAAATTGCTTGAAAATTAAAACTAATCTTGGGAGTTAGCGAATTTACCCGAATAGTTTTGAATATTTTTGATGATGCAAGGAGTCATAAAATTCTTAAGGCGAAAAGAGATAATCCAGAAGTATCCGGAAATCAAAAAATATTTTGGTATCGACCCGTCGTTCAAATATGTTGTCGTGGCTATGGTTATCGCACAATTCAGTATTGCTTGGCTTTTACGAGGTACATTTGTAACTGAATAATTTTATTTAATTTAAATTCAGGATTGATTTTCACAATTATGAAATGATAAGGAAGGATTGGAGCACTTGCTTTTCTTTCATTTCTAGAAGAAATTCGAATCTTGATTTGAAATTTTTAATTTGATTTTAAATAATTTTAAAGATTAACATTATCACAGATTCGGACTGGTTATTAATTTGTTTGCAAGCATATTTTACTGGTGGTACTATTGGACATTCACTTACACTGGCTGTTCATGAAATATCACACAATATGGCATTCGGTTGTGCTCAGCCTCTTGCAGTTTGTTTCATTTTATTTTCGCTATAAAAAAAAACAGCGATGACGTGGAAAATAAACTGTGTCGTGAAATTTTCTTCTGTTCAAGTAGTTTAGTTTAGGTTGCGCAGTTTCTTACTGTCCGTATGACTATACTCAATTAGTCTTAGTGTATATTAAATATGGAGAAGCGGAAGCAAGCTAATCTTTCAGTCGAATATAGTTGCTTTGCAAAACTTTTACAACCTTCTTAAAGAGGATAATGAGGAAGATGACAAACAGAGAATGGAAATAAAGAAATGGTTGAAGAGAATGTTTTCTCTTCTGGTATCTCGTGCTAGAAAATAAACCATATGCGTATTTCCAAGAGAAAGATAAGCATTTGTGACAGCATGGATTGAGAAATAATGTGATCTTGGTGACTAATAAAAATTGATGAAGCTTACTGATTCCGTTCCAACTGAAGGTTTTAAATTGTTTTCTATTTAAGAATCGTTTGTTTGGATTTATTGCTAATCTACCGATGATGGTGCCTATGTCGGTTTCCTTTAAGAAGTATCATTTGGAACACCATCGTTACATGGGTAATGCATTCTTTTATAGCGCACCTCGATATTTTTATTTTAGTTGTATTATTTAAAGTTCTAAGAAACAACCAATATCTTCCTCATATTGTTTGATTGGATTTGCGTAACAGTTTGTTCACAAACTGTTAAGAAGAAAGTTTAATTGTTTTCACATAAATTGCTCTTTTCCGTTCACTTTAATGTAAGATTGGGTATAACTCCTTTTTTCAGGTGAAGAAGTGTTAGATACTGATATACCGACGGCTTTTGAAGCACGATATTTTCGTCGTACTTTGGGAAAATTGATATGGGTCTTTCTCCAGCCATTCTTTTATGCATCAAGACCATTTCTTATTTATCCAAAAGTTCGTTAAGCTTTATTTTAAATGTTCTTTTTTGATGAAAGTTGAAAATTTTGTTGATTTTTTTTAATGGAATGAAAAATGAAGCCTTATATATATATATATATATATATATATATATATATATATATATATATATATATATAGGGGATACATTATGCATTCCTCGTATAAATACCTATTGTTTCATTATTATATAACACTTTGCTGTTGCTATCGGTTGAAAATGTCGATTTTAGGCTGTCACAGATTTAGAAATCCTGAATGGACTGCTTCAGATTTTCACTGATTATCTCATTATCAGTGTTTTCGGTTGGAAAGCCTTCGCATATCTTTTAGGCGGGTTTTTCATTGGATCGGGTATTCATCCACTTGCCAGTCATTATATTTCTGACCACTATGTTTTTAATCCTGGTCAAGAAACGTACAGGTAAGTCGAATAAATGCAAGAATTTTTGGGTAGAATGGGAAAAGCAACGTAAAAATGTTTAGTGATAACAGGTAAATATCGAATTTGTATTGATGAAGGGACGTTTGTTTCATTTGTTTTATGATATTTGAATTCTCTGAAATTTTCTCTTCGATATTTCAAAATGATGTTGATTCACTTTCTACAGTCCTTTATCAATTTATTTTTCTGGAGTGCTCTCACTTTTTATTGGAATATTTTGAAATGGATCTTTGTTGAAATGATAGAGTAGCTGTTATTTAATACTCTATTTTTTAGTTATTATGGGCCAATAAACCTAGTAACATTTAACGTTGGTTATCATATAGAACATCATGATTTTCCATATGTATGTGGCAGTAACCTTCCAAAGGTTCGTTATTGGATGCTTTTTTGGTATTATGTTTTCGAATCGAAAATGTCACTAATGTAAAGTTTATCTTATCAATGTCAATTCCTTTCTTTCAATTATATTTATAAATTTGCAGATTAGAGCTTTAGCTCCTGAATACTACAAAGATTATATGGTGCATTCAAGTTGGATTTACATGATGTACGATTTTATCACAAATCCAAAAATGTCGTTGCATTCTCGAACCATGCGGAAGACAGCAAAACCAACAGATATACATTTTTTCGACACTGGACCAAATACTTCCTGCTTTATCTATAAGTTCTTGATATCTGTAAGTTCCTTTCTTAGTATGGTTAAAACAATTTCAAATAATGAGGTTTTGTTGTGGAGTGCAACTATCACGATTGGTAATTGACAGATATTCACAAACATCAGAGGAATATGTACTGCATATATTTCCAGTTTTTTCGGAACATGTGTTAAGATAGGGTGAAATTGCTAATAGGAAAAGTGCTGCATTTAATGATGGGATCGATTGTCTTACTGATTTGAAAGTTTTGTGTAGTCTATGTTATCATCTCTACCTTTATTTGCCTATAAAAATGATCTGTTTTCAGTTACTCCAAGGAAAGCTGTTTATCTCCAAGGATAAAATGGGTTGATTTTTGTTGTATGCGGAAGTTATGTCTGTTTATTAGTAATTTTGATTTCTAGACATTATTTCTCTTTTTATTTTTATTACGGATAATCCTCCATATACATAATGATCTTTTCTAATGCATTGTCGGTTCTATTAATTTTCTCATGCAACTTTTTTTCAAGTTGAATTTGTAACTTAGATTTCCCAAGTTGTGGGAAAAATCATTCATCAAGCTACAAAATCTTGTCATTTGAATTGCATTAACTGCGCTTTATCGTATGAGTTATATTCATCCGTTTCTCATATTATATTACATTCCGATCTTACATAACATACTTTATAACTCGCGGAAATGGGATCCAAGAAAGTAGAAGGAAGAAGGCTGGAATGCGTTCGGAACACTGTTAAAAGAACTCATATACAGCATTCATAGTTCAATTTAAAAAAATGATATTCATTGGGACTTTCGCGTGTTCTAATCAGAAAGATAGTGGAAATTTCTTTGAAATAACAAGAGGAAGGATTAGAAAAGCAGGGATATCTAAAATGAGGGTGTATGCCCCAGATTTGACAGGTGGAGATTATTTGAATTTAATTTCTAAAAGATTTTGTTAAACTAAGTGCCATATTTATGCGTGAAGGCTCAAAAATTGGATTTATAGGCGACAAAAGTTCCGGAAAACTGCACTTTCTCGAAAAGTTTTTCTTGCTTCCTCGATGAATTGGTTTCACAAATGATTAAACTTAATTGAATTTAGTTCAGATTTTTCGCTCTTTTTATTTACTTTATGGATTACTCTCAGTGACTAGTAGTTTCCTTGGTTACTTTGTCTCGTTTTCCTATTCATATCCTAATCCATGAAACTGTTTTCGTCATTGCATTAAAATTGAATGAAAATTATAACCTGATTGAAATTAATTTTATCCGGTATTTTTTCTCTTATTTTACTGAATTGCCTTATCTCTTAAGCCATTATAAAATATGCGGTAGATTAGATATTACGTGAGGAAAGCAATGATTGTTATTCTTCAGTGCAAAATAAGTATTACATATTAATCAAATAAAAGTATAAATTCAGGCGATTGGTGGGTGGTTCGTGTAAAACAAAAAGAATATTCAACTTGGAAACGTAGCGCAAGAAAGATTATTAGCCGTTTTGTCTGATTGAATTATGCTAATATGGATAAGTGTAATGAAGACACTTTTAGCTACTGTGCTAATATGGATAATGAAGACACTTTTAATTGATACGCAAAACTTCATGTCTCCTATAATATTTATAATAAATACTAGGCTTTTTTTGGCCTACTCGAAAAGTAGGAATGTTAGGGATAGTTAAATTGGTTATTGTCAACTCATTTCGATTGCAATTCGATAAGTTCTGAACGAATTAGGCGTTAAAATTTTTCAAAATCTGATTTTTTTTTTGTTTAAACCTTGTCAGTTTAGAATAAAATATATTTTTGAATGCATGCGACTTCATACCAGCCTTTTGCATTTGTAGTAAAATTTCACCGTTTTTTTGGGGAGAAAAATTTTGAAAGGTTTTTTAAAATTCGTTGATTTATTTCTTCTACTAGAATGTCATTACAACAATCCTTCGATTGATGATGTATTTCTTTGAATCTTACAAAATAAAAACATTCAAATGGCTGAAGTTCAGGGAGAACATTTTTAATTGGCAAAACTGATAGCAGTGATATCTGTAGATGAAAAAAAAATATGTGGTAGCGGTTGGTTAAATCTACAAAATTGCTTCAATAATTAATATAGTAAAAAAGAAAGTGTTTTTTTAGATGTTTATGCATCAATGTAGAATTGCTAATTTCCTTTCTTCCCCTCCTCCACCTATGTATCAGTGAATTTATTAAATTTGCACAGCAACAGTAAAATGAATTGTTCGTTGTGAGTTTGTAGTGTTTTTTTTTTCTAGCAACTTTGAAGATATTACTTTTGTAATAATTGGAATATAATCTAATCACACATTTGACCCTACCTTATAAGGGTCATTTAGTTTGTGCCTGTCGCTGCATTAATCGGTGATTGATAATATAATTTTTATTACTTATTAGAATCATTGAAATATAATAGATAATAAAAAGGGTGAAAATAATTTGATTTATTAAGAAATAAATAAAACAATAAACGTTTCCATCGATAAGTGTGAATCGTGGAAGAGATGAAAAACCTGAAATGATTGGCAATGATCGTCGTAGACGAATTCATTTACTGATTATCAATTCTGTTGTAATAGATTACTTGAAGAAATAAATACAACAGTGCTTTCTAACTTTACAATTCGGCATTAATTAAAAATTTTTTTTGAAATACTTTGAGGAAAATTAATTGTAGTTCTATAAAGCTTAGCCTATCATTTTTATTTTACCATTATCACTGCTATGAATATATATATATGTGTGTATGCATATAGAGGTATGATATTCCTTTTGATTATCATTCATCAAAGAATATCATCCCTAAAGATTACAAAAATCTCCATCTATTCTTTTCACTCTTTCATCAACAAATGTAGCTCGGATTTCATCCTGACTTGCTAATCCAGTAGCTAAAAAAAAAGGCGCAAAAAATAAAGTTTAATTAAAAATTTTCATCAATTTTCCTTTCCTCATCTATTTCAGACATTCTGCTTGACATGACTACCTTTATTCTCATTAACTTGAAATAAGCAAAAGAAGAAAAAATACAGTTGCTTTTCATGAATAGTTCAAATGGAAAAGTTTAACAGATTTTACTTGAGCTTTATAAATGATTTAACAAATTTCGCACGTTTTCATTAAAAAATAATTTTTGCTATCCTCGTCGTTACTGTTGTTATGTTAGCTTAACAGTGTAATTAATTAATTCTTTTGCATCTACAACATCAGTCACTCCGGCGATTTCATGACAACTAATATTTTAAGTTTAGTGCAATAATGACCATTTATAATTAATGACATTAAATCCAAAATTTGATTCATTTCATTATATATGCTTAATTCTTGTCAACTTCACCAGCTGCTAACTTACTAATGCTTCTGTGTCCTCTTACTAACTCTATTACTTCACTTGTCCTTTATTTTCTTGGCTTTTTTACTTTATGTGCTTAAATTTTTTTTTAAAAATCATTTTAAAATTTTTTGAAAAGCGCTTAAGTAATTAATTTATTACTTCAAGCTGCTATTTAGAGAATTCAGATTTGATTTCATACTTTAAAAAATAAAATATAATATTTCTGAAGCAAAACTTCTTAGCCAACAGTCAGGTACCACAAATATTTGTCGAATTGAAATATCACATCGTAGAGGAACGTTTAAGTAATTTAGTCCTTAATTAATTAATTTATTATTAGTTAAAAGGAAAAAATTGGAAAAATTTCAGTTGCTATTGCAAATGAAAAAGAAAATAAAAATTAATAAAATCATTATTGCCTATTTATCATGCAAAAAAGAAGTTGCAAAAAATTATTACTGTTGAATTCCTAGAATTATCAAATCGTAAATAAATCACCAATGCAATCATTTTTTCTCATAATTATTCGTAGAATCGCTATTCTTATTCATGGAAAAATCGTCTGATAAATTATCATCTGATAACTACTGCTTGGAAATTGTAAAAATTTTTTAAAAATTAAAAAAAAAATTTCAATGTTTCATCCATGAAAATTACAAGGAAGTTTTTTTTTCTACAAATCCCACATCAATATTGATTGCTCCATGTGAAAGTTCAAATAAATATAAAATTAAAAATTTCTGCTAATTTAGTAAAAAAAAACTTAGCATAAAATGATTAAGTTTTTTGCCTTTATTTATGCTAAATAATAATTATGAAAAATTGATAGGAATCATTTTTAGAGTTAACGATTAACTTTTTATGGACTACAATTTTTTAACGATAAGTTATTCTCCCATAAAAAGGCTACAATAAATCAGTGAATAGAAAATAGTAGAAAGAGAGGAGTTATCAATGAGCTTCAAACCTGGTACGATTATTAATTTTAGCCTATCGTTAAAGTTTATACCACAAACCTTCTATTTTTTTTTGGCATATAAACTACTACTGAAAATATGTTTAAATAGTATTTGCATTGTTTTACAGATTTAAAAATGCCTACGATTGCTTTTCAACCAATGAGCTATTTGCTTACAGCACTAGCATGCATTACATTAGTGCACTCGTTTGAATTGCTACCAACAGGTATGCTTGAGTAAATAATTCCTTTTCTTTTTCTGAAAAATTTAATTTCAAATTTATTAACAAGTCCTCTTCCTTTCACCTTTCACATTTGTTTATGTTAATCAACTAAATTGATTAAAATGCATTAATTAGCTCTATCTGAAAATGTAAAACAATTTTAGCGCAAAGCATTTGATCTTAAACTTTTCTTTCTATTTTTTCCAAATGAAAAAAGCACAAATTAAATTGGAAATAATCGGCAAATCTCTTTTTCACTATTTATCCAATAATGTAATTTTAAAATCACATTAGACATGTTTTTTTTTTCAAATGTTTCAATAATGAGAACTTTTGCATGTTGATAGATAGCTTCCTTGCATTTCTACCTGAGCTGATTAATCCAACTTATTATAAAATTCAATTATGATATCACTAAATGGCGTATCTCAAATTCATTTATCTTTGTTTCCACCAATCTTTTGTTCCAGTTCCCTCCTTGGTCTCATGCAGTAGAAGAGCATTGAGATTTTCGCTTGTAAATTAATGAATTACCAATGCTGCTGGCAATTAATTGTTGCTGCAATTTAAATGAGGGGAAGGAAATAAGGAATTGACATGAAATGAAATATAGATGATGTGGTACCACCTGAGGAGAGAAATCATCACCTGTTCAGCTATTTGATGAGAGTTGGTCGCGCACTTGGAAAATCTCATCGTACCTTTGGGGGAACTGTTCGTGATGATGTAAGTTTGAAACTTTTTGATTGTATCGCAAGAATAAAAGGGAAAGAATGGGAGAGATAGAGAAAAGGAGAAAGAAAAAAGAGATAGAGATAAAAGTTTGTTTAAAATTTATTAAAAACCTATCAAAATTATCGCTTTAGAAAGAGAAATTTGCAATAAAATTTGTTTGCAAACTATACCTATTAAATTTGCCAATGTATACTTTCATTTATTTCATAATGCAATATGACTAAAATTACCCATTCGTCCATTTTAAATATTTCTTTCGTAATTCTAATCTAACTAAAGAAAATAATTATATTACATTATTAGATGAAAAAAAAAATAAATATTAGCATATATTATTTGTAGGCTTTTCAAGCAAGTCCTTTAATTCGTTTTGGCAAACGTTACGTGATCGATGATGGGCGCTCGGAATTATTATCACACCTTCTCGCGCAGTATCCTCAACAGTAATTATAATTTGATGAATGAAATCCATCCTTCTTCTCGTTAATTCATTTCAAACGTTCATCTATCAAATGGTGAAAGAAACAACAAAAAAGAAAAAAAAAACAAAAGACAGAGTAGCTAATTGCAATAACTTTTAATAAATCACTCTTTTCTCTTTTGTTTTTTTTTTGCGTTTTTTGAAATAAATCATTTCATTGATTTTTTTCCTTCATTGCTCTAATAAATCAAAATATTTCATTTCATCAACTATTGTAATAAAATTTGATAATAAAATTGCGCAGCGAATTAACATACTTTTGCAAGTCTATCATTGATCATAATTTTTATTTAATTTTAATTTTGTACAATTCATCATTTTCGTCATTCATATCCTCCTATTTTAGAGTAAATCAAACGCAGAAAAAGCAGACAATAATGACAGAGTGGAAGAGAGTAGTATTGAGAATACGAAATGTATAAGCTATAGTTATTTAAAAAAAAAAAAATAAGATCATTTTCAGCAATATTATTTAAACGTACTGCAATAGCAACTAATCAATTATCGTACAGTAGCCATGTAAAAGATATGACAGAATGATTACAAACAGTGTGAGATCGTTCAACAAACAAACATTGACATTCAATTTCAGATTTCGCATATTACAGAAAGAAAAAGAATGCAAAAATTCCCGTTTGAAACGGAAAAATAAAATGTGTACAGTGGAACAGCACTTATACGGCTGAATAACGAAAGTTCAAACCAATGTCATTACGATAACTTTCATCCTCATCATCATCATCTATGATATTGGTGGATGGATCAGCTTCACGATAAAGTACCATTTCAATCTCGTCCACCTGAAGTAAAGGAAGAGCAAGATCGCAGTCCAAATATTGCAACGATGTATCGTTTATCTAAAATAAAAGTAATTAGCAAAATTTAGGTGGCAAAACGCTTATCACTTATTATAATCTAATGAAGAGCAGTAGTAATCAAAAATGATTTTGCATCTTTTTGTTTCTAAATGAATTCGTTAAAGAGTGCAAGTTTTGGAAATTAGAGTTAGCTGGTATTTTTATTCCAAAATTGACAACATAAATGATTAATGTAAAATGAAAATTTCGAGCAAATAAACGCAAAACCTGCAGAATTTTATCATACGGCAAAATTTGTCCGCATCGATCTGCTGGACTACCTTGTAAAATTTCATTGATAAAAACGCCAGCATTATCACCAACACCATCTGATACGCTAAATCCAAAGCTATTCGTTGATAAATCCTAAATGTATTATAGAATGTTAAATATTTTAAAATTAATTTAACAATATTACTGAAAATTTGCGATTCGTTAATTCTTTCGATTCTGTCGCACCACTAAAATCGATTAAATTATTTGTGTTGTACGAACAAACATTAGGATTCATGAAATACTTTCAATATTTATTTTCTGCAAAATTGAATTATTCACTTATATAATATTGTGCAAAATGTAAAACTATAAATTTAAAAAGACAATAAATCAACCTTGCGTAATCGAACTCGGTGAGTTGTACCATTTGTAATAGGAGCAAACATTTTACTGCTAAGTTCATGAAGCACAAGTGCTGCAGATTGTGGTGATAATTTGATATTTGTTGACTGAAATAAAGAAAGAAAGAAAATGAATAAAGCTAAGGAATTTTTGGAAATTAATCAATCATGCAGTTAAAATCCTGAAATGACGAGTGCTGTTTCTAAAGCAAGTTACCGCTTCAATTTTTTCCATTTTTCGTTTTCGAAAACAAAATAATCTGTTGCTTTATTCCTTGTGAGTAAACAAATTTAATTTCCCAATTAATAATTTCAATAGCAGTTCATTCTGCTCTAAATTAATATAAGTGCTATTAAAGCTGATCACCCATAATAGTAGAGTGATTTTGCCGCTTCTGGACGTCAACAACAATTCTAAAATTGAAACTGCAAACTGAACTGAACCATCTCAACATTTCACCAACATAATCAATTACCTCTGATAAGTCGTGCATTGGACGTGGAGATGCGCCACCTGAAATACTTCTGCTAGCATTTGTTGGTTCCGATAAAACGGATAATGCATGAATATCATTGGTAGCAGCAGCATAGCGCGGTGGTTTCGGTGGTACCTTATGATACGACGGTATATCACCAAGTGAGGTACTCGTTTGAGAATCATTTGAGAGACTTAACGAGTCCATTCGATCATTGCTAGAATATTGGCTTTCTGCAAACAAAATGAGAAGCGAAGCATTGCAAACGTCTTGTCTCTGTCTTACGTAGACTATGATAAGTTGGTGCTGGAAGAGTGAATCGATAAGTAAACAAATAAACAAATAAACAAACAAACTAAAACATACATCATCATACATTTAACTAAATGTATGATGATGCATCTAAACATTTCGCATTTTCCTTTTTTGCTCATGCAATTGGCTAAATCAAGAAAAGGGAAAAAATCATTTTTTAGTAAAAGTATGTCAATCATAGGAAAACATACGATGTGTTCCAAGTTTTGTAAATTTCGAATTAACGGATGGTGATAGTACGGGATTTGCTAATGCACCTGTTGATGAAGTAAATGGATACAGTTGTCGTCCAATTGGATTATCACCGGATAACCTTAGATTGAAACGTTGAAATGTTAAACAATTACAGGCTTATGACATTTATGAGTGATTGATCTTATCACATTCAAATTTTAATTTATTTGAGAATAATAATTTTCAGGTATACTATTATAATTATGCGATCACGAAATAATTCATCAAAATGAGATTTCCATTTTTCTTTTCTTTTTCTCCTCTCTCTCCCTCTTTCTCTCTCTCTCTCTCCCTTTCCTATTTTCATCAATTAATAGACTAATGAAATACAGCATTTTAACAAGTCATTTCTTTCACTGATTCTAAAATTCACTGCATATTATTCATTTTTTTTCATATTTTTTATTCGATAAAATATCATTTAAATGGATTGTAATTTGCTCCTACCTTTTCTTCCTCCCTTTTTTTTGGCTCAAAAACAAATGCTTGCAAATGCAAAATTTTTTTGTTTTCGAAATGAAAAAAATTACAGTGATAATTTTGATAATGTCTGCTTGGTAGGGACGGAAATTCATTTATTTAATTTATTCCAATCACCCAACCCTCAAACACTACACTCACTTTACATTTCATTATTCCACACTTTTGTTTGCTCATTTCATTTTCACAACATTTTAAAGAAGCAAAGTAAGTGACCGCGAATCAACCTGGCTATTAGCGAATTACTGTGATGATTACACGACGTTGTGACTGTACCGCTACCGCTTGTGCATTCCTCTAATTTTCGAAGCATTACCGCTTCACCAACTGTTTCCAGTGCTTCCAACACTTCAATCCTATACCATTCAAATATTAGTTTTTATTTAATTAAAGAAAAATTGAAAAAAAAATGCAGCGGAAAATTTTTGAAGAGAAAAAAAAATGAATTTTGCTTCGTTTTTTTCTTTTTTTTTTCACTCGCCAAATATTTACGGCGATATTTGTGTTGTTGGAGTGAGAAGAGAAGGAAAACAAAAACGATTAAATGTTTAAATGATAAGGATTAGTAGAAACGATGATAGTGTTAAGCAATGTTATCATTTTTTAACTTATAATTCATAATGTAAAAAAAAAGAGGAAAAATTATACCAATTATTCGGTTTTAAATTTCTATTTTGATTACAATCATATCCTTGTGAAAATGTTTTATTTGTTTGTAAATTGAAATTCTTTTCCCATTTTCCTTGTCCATGTCCTTGTTTCATCCAACACACACATGAAATTGCACATACAAATGGAAATCCTTATTTCAATGTTAAGACTAATTTTAGAGCATAAAGCAAGTAAAGTAGATTTCAATTTTTCGAAATTCGAAATTTTCAGCGAACAAATTTACCAGGCTTTTTGCGCAAGTCATCACTTAATGGACCGGATAATGTGGTTGAATGCGCACTAGTATCAGGATTAGTAATCCTCTCGTGGCCAATCTGCTCGTGCACTGAAAATCCTTCACGTTTGTAAAATTTTGTTATAATACACTTGAAAAATGCAGTGGTGTATTTTAATTATTATAGGTTGTTCAAGGTAGTGTGATTGTTTAAGAATTAAAAAATTATTTAAATTTAAACAAACCATAATTTAACGAGGTATTAGGTAGTTGTTCATCCATTACATACCGTTGCGTACCATTGTGATACTTTGGTATATTACTCGGTGACTCATCCAAACTTTCCACAGCGCTATCGATACTTTGAATCGGTGTACTGAAGTTAATGGGTATAAAATTGGAACGAACTAGAATTAAATTGCTGTGGCTGTGGCCCTCAATAATTTAAGAATATTTCTTATTTATTATAAAGGTTGTTAAACCACTTAAAAGTGTTAATAAGTAAAACATACTCGATAAATCAATCGTTAATTGAGTAAAAGTACAAATTAGGTTAAATTTTCTTTCGAAACTTAAAGCAAATCGTAGAAACGTTTGCAATCATTTTTTTTTGTCTCTAAAATTTCATTAAACATAAACAAAAGCTAATTCAACTTGTTATTTTTTTCTCCCTCTCTCTCTCTCTCTCTCTCTCAAAAAAACGAACCTTATTTTTTCCGATGTTTCACTGCATGAATCAGATCCTGCTACATTATGTTGCATTCGAATCCTATCCACCTGTGTTGAATTCAGTATGTTCCATGAACCTTGAACGATGTATCCCATTCTTTGATTTCAAGAAGAAATTTCAGGTGGAAAGAGGAAGTGAAGTTGAGGTAATAAATAAAAGAATTGTGAACCTGCTGAATGAGTGGTCGACTGGTTAAAAATTCGCATAATTTTGATCGTAACAAGATCGGTACATTGCTGTAATAAATACATCACATCAGCTGTTTTCATACCTTCAACTGATTCATTGTTTACCGCAAGGATTCGATCACCAACACGTACCGCACCTGTCCTATAAATCAACCATCTAGTGACCACTGGTTATTAATGGCAAATTTTGATTGTTACTATCATTGCTATCATCATTATTATTGATAAAGTAGGTTATTTTCAATGGGTAATAATTTGACCAATTGAATTGATGATATGCACTATGTGTCAGTGATTTGCATTTTTCTAACTTTCGCTAAATTTGCGGTAGATATTTAAAGTAAATTGTTTAAAAATTTTTAACGATCGATAATCGTACTTTTCAGCTAATCCACCTGGTGCAAGATGTGATACTAGCACAGGTTCATGACGTTCACCGCTGGATGCAATCGTTATTCCAAGTGGTCCACCATTTCGATTCAATTCAATTGAATAAATTAGGGATTGTATTGCATCCTGATTTTTTTTCTAAATAAGGCTAATTTAAATTTAATTCTTACAACCTAATTTTATAAAATGGCGAATATGTTAGAAATATGATTAAATAATCATTAATTCATGTTGAAATTCATTGTTACTTACCATTATTTGCGCATATTTCATGATACTATAAGATTTGTGTGCGAATTGTTAATTAATTAAGTACCTGTTTAGCAGTAACACCTTTACGTACTCGTAATTTAACAACATCACCGGAACGTTGCAGCAAACGCATCGCTTCCTCAACGGTACATGATTCCAAGAGAATATTATCAACTGCTAAGATACGGTCACCCCTATGAAGAGATCCACAACTGGAATATTTTAATCAAAAAAAAATTAATTATCCTCAAAAAATTAATCATTAAATCATTGATAAGTTAACCATTAAATAAATTAACCATCTTTCATAATTTCATTATAAGTTAAAATTTTTTGCAGATTTCAAAAAATTTTCAAATCAACCGGTAAGCAACGCTTCCAAGTTGTACATCTGATATGATAACTGGTTCGCCCTTCTTACTTTCTGCTTCACTTCTAACCATAATACCAAGATTATTTCCTCGTTTCGCTAATTTCACATCAAAAACACCGTCAAATGATAATGCACTTTCTGTAATCAATAATATTTTAGCAATTAACAGCACGTTCAATGAGGAATTAAACTATACGAGAAATTTTACAAAATACTGTAGTGGAAAAATTTTTACAGTATTAAAATTGGATGTCTGATAGAAAAGAAAGAAATGTGTAATGTGAAGAGTGAATAAGCAGACAGTTTAATTGTTGGAGTTCATGAACAGTATTAAATTAATAACTTATTTTGCATAAAAATTTGAACAGACGATTTCCAGCAAAAGAAAGCACAAGAAAAGCAAATGGGTGTTGAAAAAAATGATTTATAAATCCATACCACTTATAAATTAAACGAAATTTTAAATTACTAAAAATTTAAGACAGTTCAAAGGTATATAAATGTAAAATTAAAAAGAATGGCAAATCAATGCAACATAAAGAATACAGTTAGTCAAAAATTAAAATCAAACAGAAGTTTATGCTTGGTAAGCTTGAACACTTTACCAATTACGTCAAATTCAACGAAAAGTTTCAACGGGCTCGTTGCTTGTCTTAGCATTTGATTTCCCTCTTCAGCTGTACCGTTTGTGGTACTCCAATTATTGATTGCAATAATACGATCACCAACTTGTAACACTCCACACCTAAATCATAAATTCCGAATTAAGCACCGGAAAATTTGAAATTTCTCATAATTTTTATTTAAAATTTACTCCAACCTTATGAGCGGTTGATTAACAGTTAAAATGGAAAAAGGAAGAGGTAGTAGTGAGGAAACTTTAAATTCCACAGAAAAAAAAACTCTTTCACTCCCTTTTTTGTTTTTTGTGGAAAAATTTTCGTGGCAATTTAAGCTAAAACCTAAATGTAGAAGATAATAGTTTAATGAGATAGTAATTATCATTTGTTCGTTTTATTTGTTTCCATAAAATTACAACCTATAATTTCATCCAATCAACAAATCAACAATTAAATAAAACTAATTTTTTAAAAAAAAATTTTCATTTGAAATTTTTAAACTCATTAGAATTATACAAGTGAGAAGAAGAAAGAGCAAAATAAACAAATACCTTTCAGCAGGTGAATTTTTTTCCATATATGAAATGAATAATGGTTGACGTTTTGGTTGTGGTAAATTCGATTTTGAAATTTGATCGTGCACAACTAAACCAAATGCTCCACACGCATAACTGTGTAGCGTTACCTCCATCCGTTCCTGATGACATATTCGGCCACACGGTACACGTGACATTGTACCCTCGACGGAAGCTACAAAAGAAATAGCAAAGGTTACTTCAATGAAAACGGTTGATGTAAAAAATTGCACTGCTCTTGCACGTCTAATTTTCCAAGCTACTTTTTTTTTAATTGCAAAATTGTTGTTAAGAAAAAAGAAATAAATGAAACTGGTGAAAAATAAGAGAAAATAAAAAGTGTGAAATCATATCTCTCTTAATTGTGTTAGAGAAAATTATCAAAATTCAGTTGCATGCAAAAATAAAGTTCATT